>PVIY010055501.1:0-13629 GCA_004026745.1 Myrmecophaga tridactyla | reverse complement strand
GGGACTGACCCCGACTCGTCCACCACGGGCGCCTGGTCGAAGCCCTTCTCGCGGAGGATCTCGATGGTGTGCTGGCAAGTCACCGAGGGCAGCACGGTCAGCGGGGCTGACAGGCTCAGCTCCTGCACTCTCAGGTGCCACCACCTGCGGGGCCGAGGGTGGGCGCAGGGCTGTGGGCGCGGCTCCCCGCAAGGCCCCCTGGGGTGGGGGCTAAGCCCAGGCCCCCCAGGTAGGAGCGGGGCTGCAGGCGGCGCAGGCAGAGGTGCTGGGCAGCATCTCACCAGGGCTTCTTGCCCGCCATCTCCTCCTCTTTCATGAAGCCTTTCTGCAGCATCCACTTGTCGCTCAGGAACTTGGACCTGCAGCCACCGAGGGGTTACAGGGGAGGGCACCCCCCCGCCCCGGCCCCCCGCCCCAGGGTCACACTGAGGCCTCCATGAGCCACGAGGCCCCCCAGGGACCATCCGGGGCACCCTCCCAGGACCCGCCGGGCCAGCCAGAGAGGGAGCTTGGGGCTCGGGCTGCAGCACCCCATCTGGGGGTTGGACCAGGAGCACCCGGCCACGCTGGGCACAGGGTGCAGTGGGGCGTCCTCTCAGGAACCTCCACCATGCATCTGCTCCTGTGCCAGGAAAATGCCCTTTCATGGGCCCTCCCATGTCATGTCCCATGGGGGATGCCCAGAGCCGGAGCTGCCAGGGGCAGGGAGGGGGGTCCTGGAGACCTGCCTTCAAACAGGAGGCCAGGGGCGGAGGGAGTGACGCAAGGCCTGTGCAGCCCAGACACGCATGTGTGCATGCGTATGCTCACCCCTGCACGCTCACTGACACATACACCATACACCCATTCGCACCTCCTCCCATCTCCCCACAAGCATGTGCATGCAGGGCGGGCGGCCAGCATGTGGGACCCTCTCATGCCTGCATGAGGGCATCTGGCCAGGGGTGTGAGCCCCGCCCCGCCAGGGCTGCCGTTTGGAGCACCCAAGCCGGGCCTGGCACCAACCCTGGAAGAAACCCTGCTGGCTGGGGGGAGGGGTGCAGGGTCTTCAGATACCTGCCCCTACCTGGGAGCTGGATAAGAGCCAGCCCCCCCATCTGTGGCCACAGCCCGGTGAAGCTGGGGACTTCCCAGTGCTGTGTGGGGTGGAGCCTGGTCCGTGGGTCATACAAGGCACAGACCTCGCCACCCAGGTCCTGAGGGCCACCCGGTGGTCCTGGGCCCACCCCCCACCCTCCCAGGGCCCAGGCCCAAAGTGCAGGTGGGCATGGAGTGGGGACAGGGCCTCCCCCTCCTGTCGGGACAGGGGCCAAGCAGGAGCTGGCTCCTGAAGCGCAGGGGTGCTGATGGTGTCACGGGGCAGGCACCAGGAGAGGGGTGCAGCCAGGCTGGGGGGGGCACTCTCCTGGGCACCCGTGGTGCCCCCCGTTCCTCGCACCCCTCGGGTTCTCGGGCAGGCCTGGTTGGCCAGGGAAGCAGGAAACGCCCAGAAGCCGGGAGGCGAGCAGGGCACACAGGGAGCCCGAGCTCTCCAGGCCCGCTGTGGCGGCACAGGGGGAGGCACCCGCGGGCAGGGGCGGGCCCAGGACAGTGCTGCGTACATGTAGTTCCTCACGGAGTCGGGCAGGATGACCACACAGCGCTGTCCCTCCCGCAGCTCCCGGGCCGCCTTCACCGCCACCGACACGGCGCTGCCCGCACTGCCGCCTGCCGGGAGGGGAGTGGTCAGGCCTGCCAGGTGTGCACGAGGGCGCAGAGTGTGAACACAAGTGCATGTGCCTGTGTGTGAGCAAGAGTGCATGCATGGCTGTGAGTGTGCAAGGGTGGGCATGAATCGCCTGAGTAAATGAGCACTCGTATGCACAAGTGCGGTATGTGAGTATATCACGTACGCACTCATGAGTATGAGCAGGAATGTACGTGAATTGTGTGCTGTTGTGTGTGAGCATGCATGTGTACATGAGTGTGCACAGGTGTGTCCACACAGATGCATCCACTGTCAGTATGTATGTGTGGGGTGAGTGACTTTGTGTGTGTATGAGTGACTACATGTGCAAGTATGCACTCGTGTGTGTGCACATGTGCACCTCGGTGTGCTCGGAAGGACACAAAGGGGTGCTGTCAACAGTGACTCCCTCTGGAAGGTCCAGGCTCCTGGGTGCTAGGAACACCCACTTCCTAGATGCCTACACTCCCCTTTTAAACAGTGTTTGCACATTTGCACAAGTATGGAAAGGAGGACCCTGGGCAAATGGGGCTTCCTGCTGGGCCAGGGCTGGGTGCCAGGGAAACGGGGCGAGTACACCCCTGGTGAGGCAGGCCACACGGCATGGCTTTGCAGACAGGAGGTGGGGCTGGAAGGGTGGCGAGTGGGCCCCGGCCACGGGAGCCCAGTCCAGGTAGAGGGCAGGTCCTCATGGAGGTGCCCGCAGCCGGTCCTATTTCTTTCCAGTCACCGAGAGGGGCCACTTGCAGCCCACAGAGCAGACCACATGCTCCGTCCTCCCATGCTGGAAGCTCAGGCTCATCGCAGATGAGACCGGGGCCAGGGGAAGATTCTGGAAATACCTCTGGATTGTCAGGAATGGAGGCACCTTTGGATGACCACACCACTTTGGAGAATAGCTTTCATCCCAGCGGGCCCTGCCTCAACTCTCGGCACCAGCCAGAGCTCGGCCACCCGGGAGCCGCCAGGCCAAGCCCCTCCGCTTCCCTGGTCCCCAGCCCGGGTGTAGAGCAAGATATTAAATGCTCAGCAGTGCATTCCCTGCTCAGGGCACTGGAAGGGACCGTGTGACCGTTTTCTCTCTCTCTCCCTGTAAGTCCCATGAGCACTAACCCAGGGGCGTTCCCCACCCGAGGCCTCAGCCCCGAGCTCTTTCTCTGGCTAGGGCACACACACTGCCCACCCAGGCGAGGGGTCTGGGTGAAAGGACACTACGGGTGGGGGTGTGAGGCCGGTCTGGATGGGCCTTGGGATTCACTGAGGAAGCGGAGCTAATGAGAGCCCTGGCCCCCGTCCCTCAGGGCTGTGAAGGGCCAGTGCAGGCAGCCCGGGTCTCTGGTGGATGAGGTTCTCAGCTGCGCCTGGACCGGAAGTGGGCAGAGGGCAAGAGACTGGTGTCCCCAGCCCTGCAACCACCACCGGCCAGGGGCTGGACCAGGCACTCACCGCACAGCAGCCCTTCCTGGGCAATCAGCATGCGGGCGAAGGCGAAGGACTCCTCGTCGTTGCTTTTGAACCACTTGTCCACCACCTGCGGTGGCACCGAGAGCGCAGCCTGTCAGCCTGTGAGCGGGCACAGGGCCTCTTCCCACTGGGAAGGCTGACCCAGCACCTTCTCCTGTACCTCTACCGGGAAGGCTGATCCAGTACCTTCTACCAGGAAGGCTAACCAAGTACTTTCTACTAGGAAGGCCCACCCAGCACCTTCTACTCTACGTTCCACTAGGAAGGCTGACCCAGCCCCTCTACTAGGACAGCTAATCCCGTACTGGTGGGCCAGCTGGGTGTGGGATTTGGAAGCAAGTAGAAGGGTGAGTGTGCCCCGAGGTGGAGGAGGCCGCTGTCTGTCACCCACACTGGCTCTACCCCGCGGTGGAGAGGGCATCTGCGTGGCGCCCAGGGTGGGCGCCCGGCCCCACCTACCGTGCGGTCCAGCACTGTGGGGATGAAGTCGTAGCCGATACCCTCCACCTCGTAGGCCGTCAGTTCCGTCCGGTTGAGAGCCTCGGGCTCTGCGAGAATGGAGCCTTCGGGGTCCACCCCGATGATCTGCACAGAGCGGCTGCCTTGGGGCTCAGGCAAGACCGAGTCTCCTCCAGCCCCACCCAAGTGCCTGTAGGCGCCCAGGGTCTCGAGGAGAGAACCGACTAGCTACACCCTGGCACAGGGCACCCGCAGGTGACCCCCTCCTGGGAAAGAGCCCTTCCCAGCGGGGGCCTCCACACCGAGCTCCCGTCCCCAGGATACAGCCAGAGCCCCTGCAGAGCCCCTGCCTGCGGCAAAGGGCAGGGCTGGGCACTGGGCCCTGCCTGGAGGGCAGTGCCGTCGGGCATTTATATGAGCCCCTGCTCAGACCTACCCTTCTCCCCCAATCCTGGGACCCCTCCCTAGCACATGCAGCCCCAGTCAGACTCTTGTCCTGAGCCCATCGAGGAAGCGCCCCATGAGCCAGGTGCAGGGCTAGAGAGGCCCCCGAGCTCGAGGCCCCCGGCCACTGTGATGGGGGGCAACACCCCAACAAAGACATGTCTTCCTCCTAATCCGTGCCCTGCAGTGTGGGCCTCGTGGGGACGTGCGTGTCAGCTAATTTGTGGCCCAGCTGACTGAGGGTGGGTCTCAACCCAGAATCCTGGAAGCCCCCTAGAGAGAAAGTCACAGGGAGAAGCACTGAAGCAGAAGCCAGCAACAGAGGAGCACGGCCGCGGCCACTTGCCAGGGGCAGGGGCACCCAGCAAGGAGCCCAAGGAGTGGGGCAGGCTGCGCCAGGCACCGCAGGCTCTTATCAGACTACGAGCTGCTAAATTCCCGAGGTTAAGCCCAAATCTGGCAGCCTGGCACACACGCTTGGCATGGAGGCCCTGAGGAAGCGGGCCAGCAGCGCCCAGCCTGCCCAGCTCCTGTGGGTCACTCCCTGGGTCCCTGGGTCCCCTACGTGTGGACGCACACTGCACAGGCAGCCTGCTGGGTGAGCTGACGGCCAGCAGGGAAGCAGAGGCCAGAGGTGGCACCGCCATGGCACAGCCCCAGCCCCAGCCCAGTCCAGCCTTGTCTGCCCTGGGGCCCCCGAGCACCACTCACTTTGCATCCGGGACACTTCTCCTTCAGCTTCCGGGCAATGCCTGTGATGGTGCCACCAGTGCCCGCCGAAGCCACTAGCATGTCCAGTTTCCCTGCAAGGAGAAGCCAGGCCGGGGGGAAGCGTCTCACACCAGCCCCAGCACCCCACTGCCTTTCTTGGAAAAATGGCAGGGGAAAGCAACTGCAACTCAAATTAAGGCAAGTTATCAAAGAGTTCAAAATAAAAACTTATTCAACAAACAGATTCTTAAATGTAAGCAGACTCTAGTGTTTATCTTTAAAACTTTACCTTTGAAAGGCTGTCACAGGGACAGGGAATTCGAGGCACTTGGTCAGTGCTTTCACACTCACTTAAAACTGTCCATGAGTTTGCTAAATGCCATATGAACATTTAAATCCTTGTTTGTGCATGGATCCTCACTGACACACAGGGAGAGTGCAAGACAGACCAGGTAAAGGTAAGGATGTGGACCAGGTGAGGGCACGGACCAGGTGAGGACACAGACCAGGTGAGGGCACGGACTAGGTGAGGGCACGGACCAGGTGAGGGCCTGGACCAAGGCAAGGACACGGATAAGCTGACTGCCTGCTGGAGAGGTCAGGTGGGCTGTAAATGGGGCATAGGGAGGAGATCCTTCACTTTGTACTTTCTTATACTTTCTGGCTGTTGGAGGATGGGAATTGATTGGATTAAAATACAAAGCAGAGTCAGTCACCCAGGCTGCAGCTCAAATGCTGTCTTGCCTCTCCTGCTAATGTGTGGTGAGCTCAGTCACTGCGACTGGTCTGGGCATGAGTGGGCCTGGCGTGCTGGGCAACGAGGCATTTGTCATGAGGCCAAAAGGCTGTGTGTGCCAAATGAGGCAATTCTCACACATAAAACCCGGGCAAGTAAGCACCCAGACTCCCCTGCTTGGTCCGGGCATGGAATGAGGTTACAGCTGGGTTGATGCCAGCACCAGATTCTGCCCAGGAAACCAGGGCTCCAGCCACTCCACTCCACAGGGATCTCAGGAGAAAAGCCCTTTGGAAGAGAACACCAACTCCTACGGGCGCTTGGCACGGATACCTGGGAAAGGCTCCTAGAACCTCAGGCCATCCAGAAGGCCAGCTCACCAGTGTCAACACCCCTGCTCTGCAGATGGGAAAACTCAATGTTGAATTCAAAGCCCAAGTTGGGGCTTGATCCCACCTCCTGTTCAAGTCTCAGCTATGAGCTCAGCCCTGGCCTGGGCCCAGCACACACTGGGTCCTTGCACTCAGGAGCTCCAACGGGGAGGGGGGTGGAGGGAAGATGGCTGTGTAGCCAAACGCGGCCACACAATATCGTTGGTGTCATTGGTGAGGCACAGGCAAAAACTAGGAGAGCCCAGTGTCAGGAGGAAACAGCTCTAGGGAAAGGCACTAGAGTGCTTTTCATGAAGAGGGGCCATTTGCGCTGTGTTTTTGAAGGGTGAATAGGAGTTCACCGAGGAGTAGATGGGTGGCCTGTGCACCAGGGATAACTACAATGGAAGCGGCGACGCACCGTCACACTGCTGCAGGATCTCCTCGGCGGTGGTGTCGTAGTGAGCCAGGGGGTTGCTGGCATTGCGGTACTGCGGGCAAGAGAGCAAGGGGCAGAGTGAGGTCCAACCCACAGAACCAGCGGCGGCCACAAGGCCAGCAGGCAGATGGCTCCCGGCGAGCTGGGGAGGACCCCAGAAGTTCAGGGACGAGCAGCGTCCATACAAAGGCAGATTTAGATGCAGAGCATTAAAGCCTGCTCCCGAGGAAAGGCAATTTCTAGATTAGCCCAGAAGTGGATACGTGAGACAGGAGAGCTTGCCGTGCAGGTGTGGCAGGTGTCCTACACCCGTAAGGAGCCTCCAAGGCCTTCTGGGAGGAAAGGACCCTTGGGGCCAGCACGCCGAGCTGGGCTGAGTGGGGCGAGCTGGCGGGGGGTGGGGGCAGCCCTCCAAAGGCTCGCTCATCCCGCCAGGCCCCACATGGGGGGACCCAACCAGGGCAGCGAGAAGCCGGCCAGCCCGCATACCAGAGCATCAGACAGGCTTTTGCAGCCCCTGCCCCTCCACCCCCAAATCCCTGACCGAGACCCCGCTCCCCTAGGACAACACCTACTTATGTCCACTTCTCCAACCCAAACTCACCCCAGGACACCCCGGGGCCCCTCACCTGGTCTAATATGTGAGAGTTGGGGATTTCGTTCTTCAGCCTCCACGCCACCCCGACGTGGGACTCGGGGGAGTCGAACCGGGCATTGGTGGGCGTCCTCACGATCTCGGCCCCCAGCGCCCGCAGCACATCCACCTGCACCCAGGTCAAGCCACAAGCCGTGTGCCACCCGGTCTGCTTGGGGCGGGGGACTGGTGCCGGGGCAGTGGGCTCCCCAGGGTCAGGCCCCAGCCCCCTCGGCCCCTGGCGCCCTGGCCCACCTTCTCCAGGCTCATCTTCTCCGGCATCACGATGACACAGCGGTAGCCCTTCACGGCAGCAGCCAGGGCCAGCCCAATCCCTGGGGACAGCACACAGAGGTCACGGTGGCCGCAGTACCCCCTGGCCCCTCACCACCTGCCCGAGGAGGCCCGGGGCTGGCCTGGGGGGCACCCGGTCGAGCCCAGCGTGCCCGTCCCCCAGCAGGAGGCCCAGGGGGGAGAGCTTGCTGGGACCCAACACATGCCCAGCGTCATCCCTTTCTGCCCTCAAAGGAGCGATGAGAAAAGACAACGCTGGAGGCCGAAATGAGCAGGGCAGCGGGCTCGCCCGAGGAAAGGCCTGGCGGCCAAGCACGGGACTGGGTCCGGCCAGCAGGTCCTCGCTCCACAGGCCCCCCACGCCCCGTGGGCATCACCCCTGCCCCAGGCAGTGTCTCCGTGCCCGGGGCCCCCCAGTTGGCACAGCCCATGCCGCGGACCCGAGCGCAGGGCCGAGGGGCGCTGGCCGCCAGCCCGCACAGGGGTGGGGTGCAGACCCCAGGCCGCCCAGCTCACCCGTGTTCCCGGACGTGGGCTCGATGATGGTGTCGCCAGGCTTCAGCTTCCCGGCCCGCTCGGCGTCCTCGACCATGCGCAGACTGATGCGGTCCTTCACGCTGCCGCCCGCGTTGAAGAACTCACACTTGGCCACTGGGCGCCAGGGGAGAGTCACCAGGGAGAAGGGGCCAGGCCCCACCCGCCCCCGCAGCCCCCCCCCACTACCCTGGGTACGTCCGCCCCAGTAGGCAGGGACGGCTGCGCCCCCTCCTCCCCACTCCACCTCCCAGCTGCACCCCGCCCTGGCCCCTTTCCGGGGTGCTCGCTGCCGACCGCGTGGCAGCTCTGTGAGGTGGGGGAGGGCATCCCTCTGGGGGCTGGGGGATTAGGGCACCCCCCAGCCCCGCTTGGAGGGTGGCACACACAGGGGCCCTCGATCTGTGCAGGGCGCATAGCCCAGCCATGCCCGGCAGCCGGCCAGACCACCCTGATTCCTGGGGGCTCCCAGCCCCAGGTCACACCCCAACCTGTCTAATGGGACTCTCAGGCTGCCTGAGCCCCCAGGAAGCCAGGGCCAGCCCACGTCTGGCTCTCCCCTGTGCCGTGCTCCAAGCTCAGGGCGCCCCACACCCCCAGTGACCTCCCCTAGTTTGTCTAGCAGGCCTCTCAGAGTGACAGGGCCCGGCAGCCAGTAGTGACCCCTGGCTGGGCTCAGTTGTGCCTCCAAGGACATGCCCAGTCCTACCCCGTCCCCAAGAGAGGTCTGCCTTGGAAAGGGGTCTCTGCTGCTGCTGGCCACGGCTCCCCATACTTCCTTTCTCGTGACCCCCTCACTCCCCCAGTTTGTCTCAACACTGCAGCCAAGCCATCTGTAAACAGGTAAACCGAAAGTCCCTCCATGGAGTCTTCCAGTAAAATCTGCAGTCCCCATGGTCAGCCTCCCTGCAGGGGCTCTCCCTGCTGCCCCCAGGCGGCCTGCGGGCTGCGGCTTCCACACCAGGCCGGCTCCCACGCGGTTTGTCCTGCAGCTTCCCCGGACAGCAGGGCTCTCCCTGAGCCCGAGCCCCTAGAGACCAGCGGTGGTCAAGACACCGCCTCCCCTGTTTCCTGAGACACGGCCCCTTCCCGCATGAATGGGGTGAGGCGCAGGGGCCTTGTCACCCAGGGCAAGTGGGCGCAGCCCTCAGCTTCCGCTCTGCCCCTCGCACTGACAAGCTGCACGGTGTCTCCCCAAAGCAGCTGGACACCAGGATCAACTTCTCGTTACTGAGACACCCACCCCTGCCCCCCGACAAAATCCCAAATGGGAGCTGCTCCTGGATCGGGCACATCCCTGGAGCGTCAGAGTTCACGCTGCCTGCTTGGGTGCGGTTTCGCCTGTGCATCTGCCTGGAACATCCTTCCCGGGATCTTTACACAGCTGGGCCTCCACGGTCTGGCCTCAGCATCAAGGTCACTCTTCCCTGGCCCTCAAATGAGCCCCTCGGCCACACCACAAGGCACTTAGCTGAAGCGTTCCCGGTTGTCCCTTCAGGGCCTCTTCTGACTCCCCCTCCCCATCTCGTGTGGGGGCCTGACAGTTCGGAGCTGGAGGCACCCCAGAAAATCGTGTCCTCACAGCTGATCTACTCCAGGGCTGTGGATCCCTTGTGAGCAGGGTCTGTGGTGAGCAGGATTTTAACTGAATTGATTCTCATTCACAGTGGGTCTTAATCCCTCACTGGAGTCCCTTATAAGAGACTGAAATTCAGACAAAGAGAAAGAAAGCAGAGAAGCAGACGGAAAGCCCTGGAAGCCAGAAGCTGGAAGCAATGAGACCCGGAAGAGAAGGGAGAGGCCAGCAGATGCTGTGCCATCTATGCTGCCAACGGGCAGGGGAGGCCAGGACAGCCTGCAGCTGGTCCAGGGAGAAAGCACCCCCCGATAATGCCTTCATTTGGACATTTTCACGGCCTCAGAACCGTAAGCTTATAAGCTAACAAATCCCCATCCTTACAAGCAGCCCATGTCTGGTATTGCATTTTTGGCAGCCTGGGAGACTAAAACAGGGTCCCTCACCACCCCACCCCCCGCCACCGAGCCCACGACTGGGCCAGCTCCGGGGCCCAGCACAGGTGCCCCACACACCCACACGGGCCGGGGAAGCCCTCCCCAAAGCCAGGTACTCACAGAGCTCACACTTCAAGCCGAAGTTCTTCCCAATCTTATTGATTCTGACCATAGGGGTATCCCCAATTTTCTTCAGGATATCTGGCAAGATTTTGGGGTTTTTTAACCTAAAACAGAGGAATTCACAATTATTCAGGAAAAAGAAAAAAGAAAAAAGAAAGTAGAAACAAAATAAAAACAATCCAGGGCAGGCAACGGTGGCTCGGTGGCAGAGTTCTCATCTGTCATGCCAGGGACCTGGGCTCACTTCCCGGTGCCTGCCCATGTAATAAAAATAAATAAATAAAAACGACACAAATAAAAATAAAAACAATCCAGCACCAGCCTTGGCAAGCCTCACACATTGTTTTAAGTAACTCAAGAGCCAAAGAACTGGTTTTACCACAGCGTATCAGTGGCGATTGCACAATCTATCCATGGGATAAAATGTCATGGCGCTGCACACAAATGCACACAAATGCACACACACACACACACACACAAGTGCACACAAATATTATTCAGCTGTAAGAGAGAATGAGGCCTTGGCGCATGGGGCAACGTGGGGGAACCCTGAGGACATTATGTTGAGCAAAATAAGCCCGACACAGGACAAATATTCTATGGTCTCATGAATAAGAGCCAATTATAATAAGCAAGTTTATAGAGCTAAAATCTAGAATATGGGGTCTCAGGAGTTAGAATGAGGACAGAGAATGGGGAACCGATGCTTAATTTGTGCAGAATTTTTAATTAGGTTGATTGTAAATGTTTGGAAATGGGTAGAGGTGATGGTAGCACATTGTCCTGGCTGTAACCGACAGCACTGAGCTGTGGGGGTGGCTGAAAGGGGAGTCCTGGGCGGTGTGTGTCACAGGGAGGAAAGCTAGAAGATAAAACATGGGGCTGCGTAACGCCGTGACGCCTGCGGCGGACGAGGGCTGTGGCGAATCGTACAAATGTAAGAATGTTCTGGCCTGAATTGGAGCAAACGCACATCACTATTACCAGGTGTTAGCAGGGCGGTATGCAGGGAAAATTCATCTAGCATGAACTACAGCTAACAGTTATATTTTAATATTCTTTCATTGATTATAATAAAGATACCACACAAGGCCTTGTCAGTAATAAAGGGGTATAAGGGGTAAGGAGGGTTTCTTTTTGGAATAATGAAAATGTTCCAAAATTGATTGTGGTGATGAATATACGAGACTGTGAATATACGGCAAGCCATGGATTGTACACTTTGGATGGACTGTACGGTGCATGAATATCTCAATAAAACTGCTTTTAAAAATGATGAAAACCAAATACTGCCCGTAGTTAGTAACAGTACTGTACCAGTGTCAGCTTCCTGAGTTTGCAAATGTGCTCTGGTCACTGTTTTAGTTTGTTAAAGCTGCCAGAATGGAGTATACCAGAAAAGGAAAGGCTTTTAAAGGGATTTATTAAATTACAAGTTTACAGTTCTAAGGCCATAAAAATGTTCAAATCTAAGGCATCCAGAGGATGATACCTTGACTCAAGGAAGGCTGATGTCTGTCACATGGGAGGGCTCGTGGCTGGTGTCTGCTGGTCCTTGTTCCTGGTTCTGCTGCTTCCAGCTTCTGATGCCAGTGGTTTCCTAAGCATCTGTGGGGCTTCACTCAGCTCCTCCAGGACACAGCTCTGGGTTCCGGCTTGCTCAGCATCTCATAGGAAGGCACATGGCGATGCCTGCAGGGCTCTGCTTCTCCAAACATCTGAGTCTAGGCATCCGCTCTGTCGGCATTCCAAGCATCTCCAAATGTCTGCATCTCTGTCAGTTCTGAAGCAACTCCAAATGGTTTCCCCTTTTAAAGGACTCCAGTCAACTATTCAAGACCCACTCTGAAGAAGCGGAGTCACATCTCCATCTAATCACAACGCTATACCCACAACTGGGTGTGTCATGCCTCCGTGGAAACAGTCCAGTCAGTCTCCATCCTACAATATTGAATCGGTATTGAAGAACGTGGCTTTTCTGGGGTTCACAACAGGTTTAAACTGGCACAATCAGGTAAGATGCTAAAACTGGGGCTACAGGACCTCTGTCCTATTTTTACAAGTTCTTGTGAGTCTTCAATTTAGTCACGTGAAAAAGCTAAGCTGCCAACCAAGAAACAAGAGCTGTGAGACAACAAAGGCATTTATTTGGGGTCTTAGAATTGCAATTTGGGGAACACAGATTCAGGAAACAGCCCAAAACTTGTCCTGTCCCAGCATTTCCAGGCAAGGGTTTTTAGAGAAAAAGAAGACTAGATAAGTTGTTTGTGGTCAGTGGGTATTTGGGGAACTTTGATTGTCTTTCAGTTTAGACAGTGAGCTGAGCTTTTTATTGTGGGGTTTGTCTCTTGTGTCTGCATGTCCTTGGGCTTTGAGGGACACTGCTGCTTGGGGCTGTGCCCTCTAGGGCAGCGTGTGAGCTCTGGCTGAGATTTGCCTAAGAGACCTCCACAGTGACCTCCTGACTTAAGTATCTTCGCCACAGAAACTCTATTTATTTCTTTTTTACAAAACACTGGCTTCAAAACAACAGCAGCAGTCTCGGGTCTATCTCTTCATTATTGGAGAAACTTCAGTTCATTTTAGCTGGAGCATTCAACTACGGTGCTGCCTCCTTTACTTTCCTTTTCTTTGATCAGAAGGTGGTGCAGACTCCAGGCAGAGGACTGGGTTTAAAGGCAGAGACTCCTCAGAAGCCTGCCTGGCCACAGCCAGCGGTAATCACCGCAAACAACAATCCCAGATGCCTAGCATCATACCAACAATGACAGGACAGGGCCTGGGAAGAACAAAGAACTGGAATGTGTTGTTTTAGCCTTTGGTGGTGGTGGGAGGGAGGTTCTGGAGGAGTTTCCAGGTACATTTTCTTTCCATGGGCTGTGTCCATTCACATTCTAATGAGCCACCATCCAGCCACCCACCTCACCCGATGAGATGGTGACAGACGACAGGTTACAGGAGAGGCCAGTCACTGCTCGCAGCATTTGTGCATGTGTGAACTAAGACCCAGACTGTTTTCTGACATGTGGGAAGGAAGCTCACCCTGGACTGATGCCAGTTCCATGCTCCCTCTCTCTCTGTGCCAATGGCTGTGCTTGGCATATGTTCACCAGGGAATCTGTACAACCAAACTTGGTCCCAAGAAATCCGATTTCTTCCTGGCATCACTGGATTTCTAATTTACTACCCCAAGGTTCTCAAATTTTAGTGAGCTTCCAAATCATCTGCAGAGGCACAGAGGAACACACACCTTCCTTGCTCCATGTTCTGGGATGGGTCCCGTTCCCCAGGTGCTGTCAGCAATGGATTTAAGGAATTCCACTTTGCATGGTGGAGGGTCCCAACAGGCAGCAAGATGGAGGCGCTCAATGCCATATCAATTCCACTGGTACAGGTGGCAAAGACAAGACCTGCCCTCCTCCCAGATACAGAGAGAGGAGGAGGAGGTGGGAGGGGCTGACTAAGCAAAGTGAAGAAAAAGATGTGAGCAGCAGGGTGGAGGGGAGAGAACCTGGGCCAAGAGGTGAAAGGTCCCTTCCTGGCCGGGGAGGGGGTGTGCAGGCAGGAATCCAAGCCCCGGGATGCTGGGGGTTGGCTCATTAATCAGTTGGAATCTGCACCCAACATGGGGGCAGGCAGGGTGAGTAGGCACTGAGTCATGCCCTCCCTGGTAGGGCTGTG
>PVIY010055500.1:0-13709 GCA_004026745.1 Myrmecophaga tridactyla | reverse complement strand
GCTGGTGCCCTTTTAAGACCTCATATCCTCTAAGAGGAGAAATAATACTAACTAACATAATGTATTGTATGCCAAGCAATGTGCAAAACTTGAAAGTTCTCACTGAAGTTTCTTATCTTCACAGCAATCTGAGGAGTGGGTATTGTTAGAATTCCAATTTAAAGAAGAAGAGTGCATTGGTTTGTTCAAAGCTGGCAGAATGCAGTATCCCAGAAGTGGAATGGCTTTTGTAAAGGAAATTTATTAAATTACAAGTTTATAGTTCTCAGGCCATAAAAATGTCCAAGCTAAGGCATCCAGACCTTGACCCAAGAAAGGCCAATGTCTGTCACATGAGAAGGTACATGGCTGGTGTCTGCTGGTCCTTATTCCTGCATCCCTTGCTTCCAGCTTCTGATGTCAGTGGTCTCCTTTCTAAGCATCTGTGGCCATTCACTTAGCTCCTGCAGGGCAGAACTCTGGATTTTGGTTTGTTTTGCATCTCATGGGAAGGCACATGGTGACAGCTGCTGGGCTCTGCATCTCCAAATGCCCATGTCTAGTCATATCTGTCAATTCTGAAGTAACTACTCTCCAAGCATCTGTATCTGAGGTTTCTTCAAAATGTTTCCCCTTTTGAAGGACTCCAGTAAACTAAACAAGGCCCACCTTGAATGGGTGGAGTCACATCTCCATCTAATCAAAAGGTCACACCCACAACTGGGTTTGTCACATCCATGGAATTAATCTAACCAAAAGGTCACACCCACAATTGAGTGGGTCAGTCTCCATGGAAACAGTCTAATCAAATGTTTCTGCAGTAAATGATAGGTTTGGCCCAACGAGATAGGATCAGGATCAAAACAGGGCTTTTCTGGGGTACATAATAGTTTCAAACTGGCACAAAGGGAGCTTAAGTAACTTTCCCAAATTCCCAAGATGAAAAATTTCAGAAGCTGCTCCTCACCTGGGCACTTTTATTCTAGAGACTATGCTCTTAATCACTGTTTAGTCCTACAATATGCATAAATGTAACAATATTGGAAAAGCCAGAGGGGGCAGGGAGCCTACTCAGGTTACATGAAGGGTCTTCAGGTCCCAAGGGAATAAGCTGTGTGGAAGGGAGAGGATGTGTACCTCCTGGGGACAGAACAGAGTCAGGCTCTTGTTACACACTAGGCTGTGTTTATTGAATGAATGACCAAATATCCCATTTTTTGGTGAGCTGACAAGTCTATAGCATTTGCATTACAATTAGAATTTTCTCTTGCACTGGCAAACATTTGCTAATGACAGTCTGATCCTGAATTATTAAATCTAGACATTCTATGGCATGGGTAATAGACTTATTTTCCAAATTCTGCCTCAGAAATGATTAGATTTATGGCACATTCATTCTATGCTTCATTTAAGAAATATCGAGTATCAGCTTTTGGCAAGAAGACAGTTTACTAGGCATTGACCCTTCTGAATATAACCAGTTCTATCTTCTTTTTAGTTCTGATTGTGGAATCCTATCTATTGCAGTTCATGGTGTTTTCTTTTTTCAAGCTTTGCACATTTTAATTTAACTTCACGGTGCAAATAAAATTAGAAGGCTATATATCTCAGATTATTTTAGAACTTGCCTTTTTCAAGGGAAGCACAGGAAAAGGAGCACACACCTGCCCTTGGCCAATTGGAATGAAAATCTATTGTTGTATTAGTTAGATTATAACTAACTGCTGTAACAAACAAATCCAATGATATATAATGGCTAAAACAGGAAATATGTTTATTTTCTGTTCACATAAAATCCCAAATGGGTATTCCTGATAAATACGTAAGTCTCCTCCAAGTAGTAATATGCCCTGTTCCTCCCAAGCTTGTCATACACATCCACATCAAACTCACAGAGAGGGAAGAGCATGGAGGGTCACACATGAGGTTTTTATGTGCTATGCCTGGAAGTGGCACACATCTTGCTACTAACATTCCTTTGATCAGAATTCAGTTATGTAGTCAACATAACTACGAGGGAGCCGGGAAAATGTACATCACCTTTTACCCAGAAAAAGGAGGAAACAGTTTTTCCTCCTTTGAAAGCTGGCCAGTCTCTATCAAAGTGTCAAAATGTTGTGTGTCTCTCTGTGTGTAGGGGGATACTCTGGAATACAATATTTATTTGAAAAGTTGGGGAATGATGGTGAAATCCTCCCTCTTCTCTCTTAATTCACTAACCTTTCTTTAAATACTACCCATTTTCTTGAATTTCATTTAAGTATTTGTAAATTTTAGCTCTTAATTTCATCTGATTAAAAGTTACAGGGGGGACAAGGGTAGTTGAGTGGTGGAACTCTTACCTGTGATATGGGAGACCTGGGTTCGATTCCTGGCTCATGCACTTACCAAAACAAACCAGCAAACAAAAAACAAAAAACAAAACAACAAAATTCAACAATTGGTGCTGCAATAATGGGATACTCAAATGGAAAAAGAATAAAATATGACCCCCGCCATATAGCATACAGAAAAAAATTACATTGGCAAGGTTCTTTTGAAATCATGTACAACTCTATTTTATAGATGAGAAACATGAAGTTCAGAGAGGCTAAATGATGTGCCTGAAGTCCCACCGTCAGTTAGCAGCACAGCTAAGATTAGAGTTGAGAGGTCTCCTGATCTTCTCCTTTATTTTATTTTGAAACAATGTCAGTAGTAACTTCCCAAATCCTTATTATGTTTTATATTTTAGTCTCACACATAACAATTCTGTTGAATTTATTTCAGAATGAGCCTGACATGAATACTTTAATGATTATTTTTGGTTAAAGAGGTTCTCACTATAGCCTTTAGATGGCACAGTTAGCTAATCTGAGGCTGTTTTGTAGCTACAGAAATTATAGAAGGTTCAAGAAAAGTTTATGGAAAGCAGGAGTGTTGAACAATAATTTAAACAAAGTAGACATGTTACCAGCAAAGCCTCCTTGCATTCAGAATCAGGTATCTGAATAAGGCTTTTGCCCAAGAGGAAGAATTTCAGGGGTTCTCTAATTCTGCCAGTTTCAGGATCCACAAAGAATAAATGATTCTTGCAGTATGTTTTGGGACAAAATTTGGAATTGCAGAAGGTTTTCTGAAGTGGATAGAATGTAAATCTTATAATTAGAAAGCCCAGTTTTCCATGAGTCTCTGAATGTACAGGACAACTTTTCTTTTCTATGACTTTTGCTACATATTGCAAATCCTCATGGCATTTGCTAATTATTTACCTCAACAGGATATTTTAAAGATCCCATCTGATGAGTCTGAGCTATAAAAAATGATTGTAGAATTGAATTTTCCCCGGAGGGATTGTAAACTCCTTTCCTAAGGTGTCAATGAAAAGTGGTACTTATTCAGTGCCTCTTATGTTGACTGCCATTCTTGTAGCCAGGATGGGGAATGCTAGGGAAATCTTTCTCCTCTGAGGTCTAATTCAGTTCTATGGATGATATTTAGCTGAAAAAAAATCACACACAAAGAAGCAATATAAAACCAAAACTCTGAGTAATTATGTAAGTAATGATTGCTTCTGCTGTATGTACAAACAACAATCATATGTACAAAACGTTGAAAATGTGTTGAAAAAAATGGAAAAAATGTTCTAGTATTCACTTAGAATGAGCTTTTTTTGGCCTCATTGATTCCAATTTTAAAAAGATTCTCTGATTTTATAAAGAAGGTTGGAATCTGAATTAGCGTTTGAATATGCTAACTATTTTTTTTTGACAATGCACAGAAATGGGCTAGCAAGGTGGCATTGATTCTGACACTCCTCCCAATAACCTCTAAGTATTCAGTTCACTTTACTGGTAAGAGGTTGCATAAGGGTTCAGTAATTTAAAATACATTGTCTCCATTTACTCTGTGTAGTTTAATAATCTATCTGCCTTTCAAAATTTCTTAAATACAAAGAGTTATTTCAAATGTTTCTCCGATTGTAAAATACATGAAATAGGAATAGAAAGTCCATTCCTATTTTAACTGCATAATTTTTGGTGGGAGAGAGCAGAATACTTGCATTTTTGCCTTTAACTTCCTTCTGGGGGAGGTAGCAGGTATGGTTTCTATTGAATGCAGGGGGAGAAAAGGATAGGAAGTGTTGGGTATGAGTCGATGAAAAAATTAATAGAAATATCTATGGTTCTAGTTGTTCGAGCCAGTCACTATTATGTTTCTTAGAATAGTAGTTTAATATTGGTTTCCCCACACTCCTATTAAATTTGGAAACTTTAAATTTTGTATGGAAATTATTTTCTGTGGAATGTATGTCTGTTCTCATGAGTACTTTTCTTCCACTCTAAATACCTACCTATCATTTTTGTCTTGCAGGTTTGGATTTTTCCTAACTCTTATCATTAATCTGAAATCTATAAATTTTTTCCTCCCTATTTTATTTTCTCTAACTAGAAAGGAAACACCTTTGAATCTGGAGGTGACCAAATGGGTGTAAGTGTTCTACAGAAACCCTGTTTTAGACTCAAATCTTTCTCTTTAAAAACTGAGCCTGAGGGCGGGCCACGGTGGCTCAGCAGGCAGAGTTCCCGCCGGCCATTTGATTCCTGGTGCCTGCCTATGCAAAAAAAAAAAAAAACAACAAAAAAAAAACTGAGCCTAAGAGATGCATGGGTGTTTCAGTGGTAGAATGCTCGCCTTCCATGCAGGAGACCCGGGTTTGATTCCTGGACCATGCACCCTCCCCCCACCCCCAAAACAAAACAAACTGAGCCTGCCATTGCCATGGTTGTGGAACTGATGGCAAAATGGCATCTTGAAAAGTTAATTACCATGTTTCCAGAGGCATGGTGTTCCATTTGAGCATTTGGTTTTCCTTTCTCTTAATACTTTCAGTGACTAATATGAAAGAGTAAAGAAGTATTTTTATCTATTAGAATGAATATGAAAACAAATGCAATTTGACTGGTGATAAAAGCTTCAATTGTTATCTACATCAGTGTTTCTTGAAATTCTTTCATGTAATTTCAAAACTTTAGGATGTTAATAACTGTTACCTAAAGAAAGATATTCAGGGTTAAAATAAATTGGGAAATGTTCAAACTCAACTGTAACTGCAAGCAAGAAGCAAATATAGTCTTTCTCAAAATTGCCCCTTTAGATTCATTGCATGATGTATTAGTGCCATAATTTTGTCATTTCATCTCAGGTATTAAAAGTCACTGGTTGGGCAGTGTGACAGTGGCTCAATGGCAGAATTCTCGCCTGCCATGCCAGAGACCTGGGTTGGATCCCGGTGCCTGCCCATGTGAAAAAAAAACAAACCAAAAATCACTGGTTACTTTTAAGTAATGCAAAGTCCATTGTTTCTTTGGTTGAAACCTGACTGATATAACTCCTGAGAGCATTAATGTGCTAAAGTATATTGTGATTTCCAAGGTGGGTTGAAGGGGTGAATATAATATGTGTGTTTCCCAAGTTTATTTGACCATAGAAACTTTTTAAAGGAGTACTTGTCTGTATTAGGAGTCTATGGGATATTCTTTGAGAAACACTGGTTTACTATGTATTCTGTAGAAAAGGGATTTTTATCCAAATGAAATAATTTGTCAATAATAGTGTGTTTAGCCTGTTTCCAGGCACTGTGAAGGATATAAGAAGAAGCAACGCAGTTTAGTGGTCTAGCACTTAGGTTCTAGACTCAGGCTGCCTGGATTTGAGTCCCAACTTTACTACTTAGTAGCTGTGTGAAAAAGGGCAATTTCACTTTTGTAAAGTGATCATGACAGTAAAAGTACTTCTGTCACTAGATTGTTAGTATAATTGGAATAATCAATGTGAACTACTGAGTTCAGTTCCTGACACATAATATTTAACAATAGACATTATTGATATTTCTTTATTATTATTATCAAAGAGAATTAAACATGAAGCCCTCTTCTAAGGAAATTTATAGTTTAGCTGAATTAGTATTCATATAAAAATCACAAAAATATAGAATAAGGTAACTTAGTTGAGTGAATAGATTGTGATATTGGCAATACAAACTATAGCTTAGGAGAACTCACTGAGGATGCAGGGCTTGAGTGAATCTTGAAAGATGGGTAAAGTTTGAGTCTGCAAAGAAGAAAGTGAGACAAGCTTCCTTTGCATAGACAATGTGTACCAAGTATAGTTTCTTTTTTGATTATCAAGGGACTTGGGATCCTTTCAACATTATTGGTAATATGCTTCTAGGGCTCGGTTCTGGCAGCAGGTCTGGGAATACTATTGCTTTAGGGCCTTGGGTTTGATGAATTTGTTCTGTGGGGGTTAATAGAGTAGATGAATGAGTAACAGAAATGGTAATTAAGCAATATGATAAGAAGGACTGTGGCATAACAATGATTAATGGTATGCCTCAGGTGAATACCAAGGCATGAGGCAGAACTGAGAGGTCTTAGTGTATCAGAGGTGTCATTAATCAGCATTACATCATGCTTGAGAGGGGTTTATTGAAATTGTAAAATAGGTACTTAAAATAACATTCAAAGCACAATTTTAAACATGCAGAATTGATTCTAGTGAGGTGCATGCCAGAAACAAATTCCAACCTTCCAGAGGACTATACCCCAAGAAAAAAGAAAAAAAAAAATCTGTGCTCGTCAAAGCTGAAAGTAGCCCACTGACACAGTGTGGCCCTTCCAACTTTACCTTTTTAAAACTGTTCTTTTCATTTAAAACCACAGTACAGACCAGAAAAAACAGAACTGAAATCTTGGCAGTGCTTCTTCCTGCCTCATGTGCCTTGTAATGTTGCCCCAGCTCTTAGCCAAAGCTGGCTGTTCCTTCCACACTGGATTGCCAGGGAATGTGTAAAGGAAGGGGTCTCAGACAATGCACAAGTATCTATTGAATTTGGGACAATCTATTGCATCTACACATTAAAGGAAAAAGATGGGGTTCAGAGTGTAGAAGATGGGGAAAGACATCATGTCTTTCATCTTGAGCTGTTCATATAAATAGGGCACATCTCAGCATCAAGCACGCTCAATCAAGTGGTTAGACAAGAGATCAACATCAAGAGTGAGAGTAGTGTTTCTAATTGTGTAACTTAGGATCTAATGAAGAGCTGAAGTTTTGGAAAAGGCTTTTCCAAACTGAGTCTGGAGGGAGAATAGCTGTAGTACCAAGCTGATGCATCTGATAGGCCCCCCAAAGAGCTGGGTGCCTGGAATACAATGTAGACCTCTTCCTCCACTTACCTCTTTCCATGATAAGAACCCTCCCCTTAACTTAGTGATCCCCATCATGAGACTCTCACATTGATTGATCAGAATTAATCAGATTATTAGGCACATCTTTCCCTCTTCACTTTTTTTAACTCAGAAAAAACATTAGAGATGCCACTTCTTGCTAAAACAAAACAAAACAAAACAAACAACTACCTCTTCCTGAAAAACAAACTAAGAACCCAAACAGGTTATCTGATTCCAATTACTACCTCATCGGAATGACACAGTTTTTCACTTTAACCTTGATTTTGCCTTGTAGAGCCAACTTTAAGGAACAATTCTGAGTCAAAGATAGCCAGAGACTTGCTCGCTTGCTCACCTTGCTATCCAGTGATGGTACTCTACAATTAATTCCTGAAGACTGGGTTTCTGGGTCTTAGAGAATGAGAGCTTTGACATGGATGAATGGGTAGATAATTCCACTGGTTTTATGGAAGACCATGTCATGATATTCTTCTTTTTCCATAATGGGTAGAATATTTTTATTCCACGACACGTGCTAATCAGTTTGGAATAATAACTCAAAAACTGTTGTGGGAGGTAAAAAGGAATCTATATACTGATAAGGGGTCAATTCAACAAGATGTATTAATTATAAATATATGTGCACATAGCAAAGTTCCAAAATATATGAAGCAAATACTGACAGATTTAAAGGGAGAAATAGGTAGTTCTAGATTAATAGTAGGAAACTTTTATACACCACTTTCAATGATGGATAGATCATTTAGACAGAAAATCAATAAAGAAACAGAAGGCTTAAATGATACTCTAAGCCAACTAGACCTAACAGACATATATAGAACACTTCACCCACTAACAACAGCACACACATTCTTCTCAATTGCACATGGATCATTCTCCAGGATAGAACATATATTAGGTCACAAAATCAGTCTGAATAAATTTAAAAATATTGAAATTATATAGTGTATTTTCTCTGACCACAATGGAATAAAGATAGAAATCAATAATAGGGAGAAACAGAAAATTCACAAGTTATGTGGAAGCTAAACAGTGTACTCTTAACCAAAGGCTGAAAGAAGAAATCACAATGGAAATTAGGAAATATCTTAAGGTGAATGAAAATGAAAATACAGTATACCAAAACTCATGGGATGCAGCAAAGGCAGTACTGAGAGGGAAATTTATAGCTCTAAAAGCGTACATTAAAAAAGAAGAAAGACTTCAAATCCGATACCTAACTTTAAAACTGGAAGAACTAGGAAAAAAAGAGCAAACTAAACCCAAAGTGAGCAGAAGGAAGAAAATAATAATGATTAAAGTAGAGATAAATGAAATAGAGGATAAAGAACAACAATAGAGAAAGTCAACAAACCCAAAGAAGGCTCTTTGAAAATATCAATAAAATTGACAAAGATTAACTGATGAAGAAAAAAAAAGGGAGGACTCAAATTACTAAAACCAGAAATGAAAAAGGGACATTATTACTGACCCTACTGGAATAAAAAGGACATAGGAAGATACTGTGAGCAATTTTAAGCCAACAAATTAGACAAGGTAGATGAAATGGACAAGTTCCTAGAAATGCACAAACTACCAACACTGACAGGAGAAGATGTAGAAGATCTCAACAACCAATAACTGGTAAAGAGACTAAATCGGTAATCAAAAACCTCGCAACAAAGCCAGGACCAGATGGCCTCATGCCAAGAATTAACACCAATCCTGCTTAAACTCTTCCAAAAAATTGAAGAGTAGGAAACACTCCCTCATTCATTTTACAAAGCTAACATCACCTTCATATGAAAGCCAGATAAATTACAGACCAATATATCTTATGAGTTTAGATGCAAAAATACTCAACAAGATAGCACCAAACTAAATCCAAAAGAATTATGCACAATGACCAAGTGGGTCATTCAATATTAAAAAATCAATTAATGTAATACATAACATTAATAGAACAAAGGGAAAAAAACCACATGATCATCTCAGTTGACACAGAAACAGCTTTTGACAACATTCAATATTGTTCTTGATAAAATTACTATAATACTAGGGATAGAAGAAAATTTACTCAACATGATAAAAGGGCATATATGAAATACCCACAGCTAACATAATACTCAATGGAAGACTGAAAGCTTGCCCTCTAAGATCAGGAAGGAGGCAAGGTTGCTTACTGTCACAAGTGTTAAGCAACTTTGTCCTGGAAGTTCTTGCCAGAGCAGTTAGGCAAGAAACAGAAATAAAAGGCATCTAAATCCAAGAAAGAAGTAAAACTTTCTTTATTTGCAGGTGACATGATCCTATATACAGAATATCCTGAAAAATCTACAGGAAAGCTCCTAGAGCTAATAAATGAATTCAGCAAAGTGGTGGGGTACAAGATCAACACCCCAAATCAGTAGTGTTTCCATACACTAGCAAGAGTGATATGAAGAAGAAATCAAGAAAAAGTTTCCATTTGCAGTAGCAAGTAAAAGAATCAAATATCTAGGAATGTTTGTCTGAGGATGTAAAGGACTCGTAACAGAAAACTATAAAACATTGCTAAAAGAAATCAAAGAATACTGAAATAAATGAAGGACATTCTGTGTTCATGGAAGATTAAATGTTGTTCAGATGTCAATTCTATCCAAAATGATTTACACACTCAATGCAATCCCAATTAAAATTCCAACAGCCTACTTTGTAGAAATGGAAAAGGCAATTATCAAATTTATTTTGAAGGATAAGGAATCTTGAAAGCCAAAAACATTTTGGAAAAGAACCAAGTTGGAGGACTCACACTTGCTGACTTTAAAACTTATTGCAAAGCTACAGTGGTCAAAACAGCTTGGTACTGGCACAAGGATAGATATTTAGACCAATGGAATCAAATTGAGAGTTCAGAAATAGACCCTCACATTTATGGCCAATTGATTTTTAGTACATTTTTTCCTTTTTTTTTTTTTTTTTGCCTGGACAGGCTCCATGAATCAAACCCAGGTCTCTGGCACGGCAGGCGAAAATTCTGCCACTGAACTATGGCCAACTGATTTTTAACAAAAATGGTTTTATTGAGATATCTTTACACACCATACAGTTCATCTAAAGTATACAATCAGTGGCTCAAAGTATCATCACATAGTTGTATATTCATTACCATGATCATTTTAAGAACATTTGCATCACTCCAGAAAAAGAAATAAAAAGAAAACCCCCATCCATCCCATACCCTTTATCTCTCCCTCTCACTGACCACTAGTATTACAATCTACTCATTATATATATATATATATTACCTCTTATCCCCCCATTTATTTATTTATTTTGTCCTTATTATTATTATTATTTTTTTTACTCATCTGTCTATACCCTGGATAAAGGGAATATCAGCCACAAGGTTCTCACATATGGTCATACTGTAAAAGCTAAATAATTGCACAATCATCTTTAAAAATCAAAGCTACTGAACTACAGTACAACAGTTTCAGGTACTTCCCTCCAGGCATTCCAATATACTGTAAACTAAAAAGAGATATCTATAGAGTGCATAGGAATAACCTCCAGAATAACTTCTCAACTTATCTGAAATCTCTCAGCCACTGAAACTTTATTTTGTCTCATTTCTCTCTTCTCCCTTTTAGTCAAGAAGGTTTTCTCAGTCCCATGATGCCTGGTCCTGGTGAATCCCAGGAGTTCTGTCCCATATCGCCAGGGAGATTTATACCCCTGAGAGTCATAGCCTACTTAGAGGGGAGGCCAGTGAATTCACCTGACAATTTGGTTTTGAGAGAGATGGCCGATTGATTTTTGACAAGACTACCAAGTCCACTAAATTGGAAAAGAATAGTCTCTTCAGTAATAGGTCTGGGAGAATTGGATATCCACATGCAAAAATGAAAGAGAACTCTGGGCAGTTTGAATCTGTAATGGACCTCAGAAAAGGCTGTGTTCTTTTAATCCATTCTTGTGGGGAAAGACCTATTGTGGATGGGACATTTTGGTTAAGCTATTTCAAAAGGATGTGACCCAGCCTATTCAAGGTGAGTCTTAATCCTTTATTGGAGTCACCAGAGAAGAAGATAAAAGACAGTAAAAGCCCAGAGAGCTTAGACAGAAATGTCCTGGGAGAAACAAGCAAGGACCCACAGGAGTTGAGACAGAAAGCCATTGAAACCAGAACCTAGAAGAGAAGTACTAGCAGACATTGCCATGTGCCTTCCTATGTGACAGAGGAACCCTTGATGCCAGCAGCTTTTCCTCAGAGTAGGTATCTTCCTCTTGATGTCTAAAGACATTTTCATGGCTTTAGAACTGTAAATTTGTAAACTAATAAATGCCCATTATAAAACCAATCCACTCCTGGTATATTGCATTCTGGCAGCTTTAAGCAAACCAAAATAGACCAATAGACAATCAACTCAAAACAGACCAAAGACCTAAATATAAAAACCAGAACTATAGGGTGGTGTGATGGTGTCTCAGTGTCTGAATTCTCGCCTGCCATGCTGGAGATCCAGGTTCGATTTCCAGTGCCTGCCCAAGTGAAAAAACAAAAAAACAAAAAACAAAAAACAAAAAACCCCCCAAGAACTATGAAACTCCTAGAAAAAAACATATAAGGGTATCTTTAGGACTTTGTATTAGCCAATGGTTTCTTAGACTTTACACCTAAATCACAACCAACAAAAGAAAAAATAGATAAATGGGACCTCATCAACATAAAAAATTTTGTGTATCAATAGGCTTTATCATGAAAGTAAAACGAAACTACATGATGGAAAAAATACTTGGATTTTTTTCCAATAAATACATATCCAGTAAGGGTTTAATACCCAGAATATCTAGAACAATCCTTCAAGTCAAAAACATAAAGGCAAATAATTCAATTTGAAAAATGGGCAAAAGACTTGAATAGACATTTCTCCAAAGAAGATATATAAATGGCCAAAAGCATATGAAAAGATGTTCAACATCATTAACCATCAGGGAAATGCAAATCAAAATCACAATGAGATATCATTTAACACCCACTAGAATGGCTACTATTAAAAAATATGGAAAATTACAAGTGTTGAGAGGATGTGGAGAAATAGTACCACTTATTCATTGCTGATGGGAATGTAAAATGGTGCAGCCATTGTGGAAGACAGTTTGGCAGCTCTTCAGAAAGTTAAATATAGAATTACTGTATCACCTGGGAATCCCACTTCTAGGTATGCACCCAAAAGAATTGAAAAAAAGAACTTGAACAGATATTTGCACTTTGATGTTCATAGTAATATTGTTCACAATTGTCAAAAGGAGGATGCAACCTGTGTCCGTCAACTGATAAATGGATAAAAAATATATGAATGCTATATGCAAGAATATTATTCAGCTGTAGAGGTATGAAATTCTGGTACACACAACAACATGGATGAGTCTTGAAGACATCATCTTGAGTGAAATAAGCCAGACAAAAAGGATAAATATTGTATGATCTCAATGATATGAAAATATTAGAATAAACAAACTCAGAATCAGAATCTAGAATATAACTTATTTTTATATTCTAGATTCTAGGGGATGGGGCGGGGGTAGGGAATAGGGAATTAAGGTTTAAAATGAACAGAGTTTCTATTTGGAATGATGGAAAAGTTTGGGTAATGGATGGGGTGATGATAAGACAACATTGTGAATGTAATTAATAGCACTGCACTATATATTTGAATGTGGTTTAAAGGGGAAATTTTAGGTTATGTCTATGTTACAGATTAAAAATTAAAAAAAAATCTGTGGAATTGCACAGCACAAACAGTGAACAACATAAGTTAAACTATGGACTATAGGTAATAGTTTACAGTTATAAAACTGTGCTTTCATCAGTTGTAACAAAGGTTCCACACCGATGCAAGTTAATGATAGGGTGGCATATGGGAACCCTGTATTTTATTCATATTTTTTTTTCTGTAAACTCACAATTTCCCTAATTGTAAAAAAAGTAAGCCACCTGAAATATTCTTTCAGGGAGCCTGCTGGGTTGTAAATTAAAAAGGATTTAGATCATCATTAGCAATTTGCATTTGTGTGGCATTTTGTAATCTACTAAGTGTTTTCATATGCATTATTCCATGTGCTCTTTTCAATTAGCTCTGAAAGTGGGAGGGGAAGTATTATTAACCCAATAGAGCCCAGTATTTGATGGGGCAGGCTCTGGAGCCAAGTTATCTGGCTCATCAAGTGTTAACTGAATACTATTACCTGTCTTATATAGGGTTGTTGTGAGGATTAAATACAGTCATTCATAAAATATGCTATCTATAATCATCTTGTGTTGGAGAAGCCATAAAATATTGCCAACATGGCTGCCGTGGCTGATGCAAGGGAACACAAAATGGCTGACCTTAAATCTGCCCTCCGCCCTAGCAACAATGGTGACCAATCCCAGAAATCTGCCCTCCACCTTAGCAACAGCGGTGACCAATCCCAGCCTGACACGTGTCCCTGCATGCTCCCAGCCTATATAAGCCTGTGCACTTCCTCAAT
>PVIY010055499.1:0-13713 GCA_004026745.1 Myrmecophaga tridactyla | reverse complement strand
AACTGAATTTATTTTAACATTTGTTCCCCCTATTATTTATTTTTATTCCATATGTTCTACTCTTCTGTTGATATAGTAGCTAAAAGGAGCATCAGACACAAGGTTTTCACATTCACAGAGTCTCATTGTGAAAGCTATATCATTGTTCAGTCATCATCAAGAAACATGGCTACTGGAACACAGCTCTACATTTTCAGGCTGTTCCCTCCAGCCTCTCTGCTACATCTTGAACAACAAGGTGATATCTACTTAATGCATAAGAATAACCTCCAGGATAACCTCTCGACTTTGTTTGGAATCTCTCAGCCATTGACACTTAGTCTCATTTCACTCTTCCCCCTTTGGTCGAGAAGGTTCTTAGAGAGGGACATTCTAAAAGGCAGGGATAAAAGCTTCTTTTGGAGATAACTTAGAATCCATTCTCACTGGGATCCGTGCTATGACCTCTTCTTTAGTTGAGTTCTTTTTTTCTTTTCTTGTTTTCTCTTGCAGTTTCCCTTGTTTCTTTCAATAGTTCATTGTCCAGCAGAGTTATTGTCAGCCTTAGATTTGGAGATTTCATCAGATTAGATGAAATTCAGCACATTCAGCGTTTGTGTGGTGAATCTAAAGGAAAATAGTTTCTTAAAAAAAGTATTTCTAGACTGACGTGCTCTGAGCTCTGACTCCCAATTAGTCACAACCCAGGAAAAGAATCCCAGAAGCATCATGTACAGCTTGCTGTCACCACTGGCTTCTAAAGCCAGTAAGGCAAGTTCAGAATTTTCAGAAAAAGTCCTGGCAACCCAAAAGAAGGTAGGCTGAAGACTGCCAAGCAACCATCGATTGCAAGATATACTGCCAATTGAGTAACTGATTTGGGGGGAAATCTCTCGCACATTAACTCTATACCCTGATAATAATGTGCATCCTAATTGCATAAATATTAAATAGTGGAAAATGTGTCCCTGAGAATCCATGATTTTTTTGAGAGCATCCTTTAAAACATGGTATCTTACTACCTAATTTTATTCTAATACCAATTCTCTGTGCCGACTCTAGTGGTAAAGCTGGGTTTTGAATTTGAGCCTAGCTGTTGCTCTAGCTGGGACATACAACATGTTCCAGAATGCAATCAGGAAACCTCTTTCCGGACTTGCAGCTTCCCAAGGCCTCTTTCCTAACATGGAATCACACCTCCTCTGACGATTCCATAGCCCACAGGGCTCCTGCGTTGGTTGTGGCAATAATAATTTTCATTTTCTGACTTTTATCTTCCTTCCCCACCATCCCCAAAGCATGCGGGTTTTGGAGGGAGGGTTCAGTGAAAGCAAAGCAGCGAGGAAAAAACATTGAAAGCAAAAAACGCCTTTTCTCACACGTTGAAATGTGATCAATAAAATATTTGCAAGCCTAAAAAAATAATACACTGAGATAAAAATCTATGGAAGAAGTAGAAATATTAACAAAAGTTCAAGGAGATAAAAAGAAAGATGTGGAATTTCTTAATGTCAAATTAACTTGTTCAGGCATTTTAAAATGGCTTATAGTAACAAGGAACCCGAAGGTGACCCATGGACTAAACAATTAGGAAAATACACTTTTGTCATTTGTAACAAATGTCTCACATCGATGCAAGGGGTTATTAATGGGGGGGTGTATGGGACTCCTGTATTCTGTGCATGATTGTTCTGGAAACCCACACCTTCTCCAGTGATAATTAAAAAGCTCAGGGAGTGCGAGGGTGGTTCAGTGGTAGAATTCTCGCCTGCCATTGAGAGACCCGGGCTCGATTTCTGGCCCATGCACCCCTCCCCCACCCCCCAAAAAATCAACAAATGGTGCTGCAATGATGGGGCAGTCACAATGAAAAAAAAATGAAATGTGACTCCCACCATACAGCATATAAAAAAAATTAAAAAAAAAAAATGCAGACAACCTTGCTTACGTTTTGGTGAAGGTGGAAGACTTACCCCTTTCCTCACAGTACCTCCTCCCACCTCCAGGGGGTTATGGGGAAGCATTAATTTGCCCAAAAGGATCCAATTTGAGGGGGCTAGTGAACCAAATGAACCAACCATAATATTTCAAAGTACCAATCCCATCATCAAAAGGGGTACATTTGCAAATTATGGGGTATTTAGGGACATTTCTGTACATCTTTATGGGTTGGTTTAGACCTAGCTGCCTCTGACAATTAATCTTTGGGAAACACAACTATGATCCAACAGTTATTAGTGTGCCATGATAGAATAAAGATCTCTGGGGAAAAAAAAAGATCATAGTGAGGATCAAATTATAGCTCTTGTATGCCACTGGATACATTGAAAGGGGCGTAAAACAGTTTTAAATGTCAATATTTACCATATGCCAGAACGCATATTCTTTGCAGCTTTGAAATCTACATGAGCACATTTTCAACTTCATTTTAAAAATATGTGGGAGGGGGCAAATCGCTCATTTTTGGACATTATTCCGGGGGTTCAAAAGTAAACAAGATTAAAGACCACTGCTGGTGCCTGTCTGGCAAAATTCTACATTCTTTCCACTTCTCCTTCTTGGCCCCAGTTCCTTCTCAATTCTTAGGTGATAATGACCTCTAAAAGTCAATGAAGTAATTAGCAACTTTTTCTTCTGAACTCTAAAAAGTAGGTAGGAATGTAATGTGTATGGAGCCGGTATCTATGATGGGCCCAACCCCATGAAGGGTTTTGCATGCCTCACTCTTTTTTGCTCATAGGCACTATTGTCTCCATTTTCTGGATGAGGAAACAGAGGTTCAGAGTGGTATTTTACAGCTGGTGAGCACTAGAGCCTGGACTCAGCCCCAGTTCTATCATTTTCCCAAACCCATGCTTCTTCATTTCACCATGCCACTTCTAGAAATCAGAGAACAATTTTGGTCCACATTGATTTTTTTTTTTTCTCTGATAAAAATAAAGTAGGCCCAGGAGATCCTGCCCAATTCTTTCCTCCAGTCCCAAGGTGGTGAAAAGGCCAGTCCCATGGCTGAGGGGCAACCGGACCCTCAGAGGGGCAACCAAGCTGCTCGTCCCCTCCTCCTGCTTCCCTGCCCATCCGGGCTCCACAGTGAATCGGCCCCAGACGCCCCAGGCTGGCCCAGCCTAAGGGACCAGAGGAAGGGAGGCAAACAATGACAAGGCCAGCCGCTCTGCCCTAGTGCAGAACGGGGATTTTGGTCGGATGTTGAGTTTACCTGGAATGCCCCAGAGCTATTTTGGGACGGCAGACATCCTATGGAAACAATGAAGTGGAAAGGAAACCAGCTAAAGCAAAATCGGGGGCCTGGTTTATGCCAAACAAGCTCCCACATGGCCTGGGCAAAACCCAAGCCAGTCGGTGAGGTGAGGAAGGACTGAGGTCATGGGTGTGAGATGTGGGCAAGGAAAGGAGTGCCCCTGAGGTCCCCCACAAGTCAGGGGCAAGACTCAAAGATCTTGGGACTCTGTGGTTTGCCACTTCAGAAGGGCCTGCGGGCAGAGGGACAAGCCCAGGAGCTGGGAGGTTTGCGCTGGGGACCTGGCCCCCCATTGATTAGCCGAGTGATCTTAGGCAAGTCATTTACCTCTAAGAGAAAATGGAGAGGCTCATAATCACTGTCCCTGTGTCTCTGGGAGAGGGCAAGTTCAGTGCCAGAAATGTCAGATGTTTTCGACTGTTTTGCTGATAAATACTGGCTCTTCTCTGCCTGAGCTTCACAGGGCGTGGCGAGTTCTGGGGGAACTCCAGTTGACCTTCTTAGATGTCATATTTTGCAGAGGCCTGAGGAAAACATACATCCACTGCATGCTGCTTCTTTAGGAACCAAGAGAGGAAAGGAAGCCTTTTCCATATTTTTCTCTTTGCTTTCAGGGCTGGGGAAAATTCCTTTCTGAAATGGGCCTGGATAAGTCCCCAATTAGAACAAGCAGGAATAACTGGAGCCTTAAGTGTGGGATTTAGACATGTTGACATTTATTACAGACTTGTATAACAACCCGCTCATCAAAGGGCAAGAGGGAAGGAGCACAAAGGGAAAAGCAAGTTTTTAAAAAGACGGAGCACTAAAATAAAGACAGACAATAACAAATGTTGGCAAGCAAAAGGATGTGAAGCAGTGGGAGCCCTCAAACACTGCTGGAGAGTTGTAAAGCTTGTAGCCGCTTTGGAAAATGATTTGGCAGTTCCTCAAAATGTTAGGTGCAGAGTTACAATATGACCCAGCAATTCAACACCTAGATGCACACCCAAAAAAAGCTGAAAATGTCCACTCCAAAACATGTGCATGCATGTTCAAAGCAGCATTATTCATACTAACTAAAGCGGTAATGGGGTGCAAGGGTAGTTCAGTGGTAGAATTTCTCACTACTGAACTGGGGGTAGAAAATCCTCCCCCAGGAAAGTTTCATGAAACACGAAGCCGGGTGAGAAAGCTAGCAGATGACACTATGTTTGACATGAGCCTTTCCTCTTGAGAGAGAAACCCTGAACTTCATGGGCCTTCTTGAACCAAGGTATCTTTCCTGGGATGCCTTAGATTGGACAGTTCTATAAAATTGCTTTAATTTGGACATTTCCATGGCCTTAGAACATGTAACTCTGCAACTTAATACATTACCCTTTTAAAAGCCGTTCTGTTTCTGGGGATATCGCATTCCGACAGCTAGCAAACTAGAACAGAGGGTGATGAAAATGTTCTGGAATTAGATAGTTATATAACTAACTGTGAATCTACTAAAACCACTGAGTGGTGAATTTTATGGGATGTGACTTATGCCTCAATAAAGCTGCTACGACAGCAAGTGAGACTGGGAGGTCACAAAGACCGGGCTGTGAAAAGTAAGAGGGACAGAGGAGAAATAAAAGACAGCTTGAACCGATGAGAATTATGGATTTGCGCGAGCAGTTATCTGAAAACAAAATGTTTACAAATTGGAATCAGAGGAGAGTTTTTTCCAGGGAAAGAGACTGGGGAAGAAAAAAAGAAGTAAATTCTACTTGCAGCAGTTCCCCATGAGCTCTCTATACATAGTTTGATTTTGGTTTCTAGCCTGGGATTCCCCCAAGCATAATACTAGATAGCATTTCAGTTCCAACTGCCCCTGCAAGATATAAGTTATTTATTGGGGATTTCTTGGGAATCTTGTATATAATGCACCATGAGAATACTGTGGGGAATGAGCAGATATCAAACATGGGCTCCGGGAGCTGTTCCCAAGCCCTCCAACCACTGAGCTCCCCTTTTCCTTTAGTGTCAGGTCCCCTGCCTGGTCTCCCACCCCACATGAAGGCAGAATTTCAGGCCTCCATTTATCCTCCCTGCCAGATCGGTACATGGGGATTCTCCTAACTTAACCAGAGGAGGCTTACATCCTTTGTGAAAGACTTACATCTCTCTCAATCCAATGTCTTGTTTCCGTGAATTCGCAATCAATTCCCCCATGGGTCTGTCCCCTGCAGCTGCTCTCTTCACCCCACGCCCGGCACATCCCTGTCCCTTTGATCCCCAGAGAAGCACTCCCACAAGAACATTGGGTGTTACTGCCCTTCACTAGATTTAGTAAAGACCTCAGCCAGCCATTTAGTACTCCCACCCACCACGCTATGTTTGCAACAGAGAACCAGCTCCTCTCTCTCTCCCCCGTCCCCCCTTCTAGACCCCGCCACCCCGTACTGCTTTCCTCCTGAGCATTGTCATCTCCGTAAATTCCTGTCATTGTGCTCTGCAGCACTTTAACCATCCTTCAGTCCAGCCTTCTCTCATCTAGCTCTAGGATGCAGGCGCCTCCTGGTTTGGAGAGTGGATGGAAGTGGGAAGAGAGAGCTACTTTCTATGACCCAAAGAACCATGGTTTTCCAAAGCAGCTCGAACTGCCGTCTGCCGGTAGACGCATCAGCTTGCAGCCATGACACACGGTACCTGTTCTCAAAGGTGCCGGAGCCAGAGGAGTAAACAAACCCAGGGGCCGAGGGTGGGCTGGGCTTGGCACCTTGGCCCCCGATTCCCAGTGGGAACATTCGTGCTTTGGAGGGCAGGCAGGCAGGCACTCCTGCTCGGGCTCTTCCCAATGACTTGGCTGCTAACAGAAAGTCTTGCTGGGACAACCACAGATGCACGCTCAGTGGCCAATCGCCCCCTCCCCACCCACCCCTTTTCTGTTGTGCGACAATGTTTCCGGTTGTTTCCATTGCACAACCCAGGGCAGATGTTAGGTCTCATGGAAAAGCCCGACCAGACCTTAAACCCAAAACTGGGACTACACAGCCCAGATGCTGACCAGGCCCATCAGTGGCAGGACACTCCCCGCCTTGGGGGGGTAATTATCCTCCCCGGGGTGGCACAAACTTTTCCCTCTTCTCCGACTCAAAACGGGGCATGCAGCGCTGCCATCCACCCACCCTGACCTGAGCAGTTTGACCAGGGCACCCGGCCATAATGGGATCGCTTCCCCTGCTTTTGGACCCTTTGTGCTGGGGGACTAAAGGAAGTGGTCACTTGCTGAGAGTTGCTGTTGTGTGTGAGTCTGTGTCCCCATGATGGGTAGGTTGCTTCTTACTCTGTAAGTCTTAAAATCAGAGCTACTCTAAAATTCTGGCTTTGCAGCTTTGGGGCTTGAAAAATACTGGAGAGGAAAAGAACTGAAGCAAGAGAAAGGGAAGGCTTGCAGACCCAAGGGTCACGGCAGTGGAAAAACAGCAAGCAGCAGACGGCAGGAAAGCCTTCTGTTTGGAAAGCATTGCTGCGTTCTGCCCCATTTCTTACTCATTCCTTCCTTGCAGCATCCCAGACTCTTCCCTTCTGAATGAGAGGAGAATGAGCCATCTCCTTCCTGAAATGTCCGGTGGAGCTGGCTAGAAAACATACAAGGATGTGCAAGCGCAGGGGCTTAGCCATCCGTTCTGGATGCAGACATTTTTCTGTATCTTTGCTCACTGGCCACTCGCTGTGGCAGGAAGAATGTAGCAGCTTCATCCTATCCAGCCCTTCCATTATTTAGAAGCAGAGGAGGACAGGTTGCTGGGATGCAGTGGGTAAAAGTTATAAACCGGAAGTTTGGGGGTGTTCTCTCATAGGATGGAACATGCAATTGAACATGTGCCCTATTCCAAGGAAGGAGGAAGGGGTTGTTGACTCTAGAGTCAGACTGCCTGGGTTTGAATCCCAGCATTATCCTCTTGCCACTGTGTGACCTCGGGCAAGGGCTTAATCCCACTGTGCCTCAGTCTCCTCATCTGTAAAATGGGTGTAGTGACTGCAGCTGCCTCTCATAGTTGCTGGGAAGCGTGAACGAGGTGTCCTGTGTAAACCCATGTGTGGCAGAGAGTAAGTGCTTAGTTAGCACTAGCTGTCATCATTCTAAGGAGAAAATACAACAGTGTTGACTTTAAAAAGGCACCAGTTGCCTTGTTCAGTGAGGCACTTTTAGAAACAGGGTTTTAAAAGTTTAAAAAAGAGGTCAGTTTTCTAATTGATGTCAGCTCTGCAGCCACACAAGTTCTGGAGAAGCACCCAGCTCCCTCTCCTTGTTGGTTTGCAGAAGAAGTACCCCTCTCCCTTTGGAGGGCTTAATTTCTAGCCAGGAGATACACAGAATGGACTCTGAGGTGGACGTTGTTCTCCAGAAGGCCTGCCTGCAGTCCAGCTGGGGTAAGCGTTTCCTTTCTAGCATTCCAAGAGATGACAGTCCCAAAAGATAATTAAAAATCAGCCAGCAGTGGTGACCGAGAAGATGGCGCTGAGCTCCCCGAGTGTGGAGCAGACAGGGCATCCCAGATTATTAATTAAGCATACTCACATTTGTGTGGTGTAGAGGATAATTTCCAGGTTGGCAAGTGTCAGTTCTGATGACACATTGAGGTCAGGGGAGGGAAGCTTTCCCAAAGTCAGTTTTCAGGAGTCTAGGGGAATGGTTGACAAACAGCTTGCACTTCACCTTGTTTTATCTTCACCTTGCAACTCCATGAAGATTCCAGAAAGTCTTGGTATTAATCATCTCTCACATGGGCCCGAAGCTGTAGGTCACTGCAACCACTGGGAAAAGGAGGGGTGGAAAAATAAGTACGCGGTGTTGTGTGGTAGGGACTGAGAGGCCCAGAGCCTCCCAAATGCTTGCAGTGGTGTGGTCAGCCCAATTCACCTTACCGTGCTCCAGGCTCTGCGACACATCCAGATGCAGGGCGATTTAGGCCAAGGCCAGAGGTAAGGAATGAGGCTTTGACTTATTTCGGTACTTGGGACCCTCCAAGGATAGAGGCTACAGCAGGGTGACTAACTGGCTAGGCTAATGGGTGCCAGTGTCCAAGGGTGACCAGCCAGTCTTCTAGATCTGGTCAAGATGATGTTTTCATTTTCATCGGTCTCATAAATATAATTCTTACAGTTTAATGCCCCTAGTAAAGTGGCAGTCCATAAACTGACAGGTACAGTGGACTCTGCCTACCATCTTTTTTCTAGGCACTGACTAACCCTGTCTCTTTCACCCTCACTCCCAGCCACATGATTAGAACAGAAGCTGCCATGTTTTCACAATGTGGACACATTTGAATGATCCAAATGTAGAACTTGACCCAAGACAGCGATTCAATTGAAAGAGGAATTAGTTTCTCTCCAGTCTTCTAATAATAGGTAAAATGTGGAATCTGTGGAAAGCCATCCACAGGTAAATCTGCCAGGTCAATTGGGAAACAAAGAAAGCCTATAGTGAAAATAAAGTCAGATCATCCTGAATTTGCAGCCCAGCTCCACTCTTTACTGTGTGTCTTTGGGCAAATTCCTTAACCTCTCTGAGCCCCTGAGCTTGATAAATAAAAATACCAAGACTTGTCACACAGGATTGCTGAGAGCCTTAAAGGAGAAGATGTATATCTGGAGCCAAGCACCTAGAGATCAGTGAAAGGTGATCCTCCTTCCCCTTCCTTCCTTAGTGTCCAAGATCAGGTCCGATATGGGAAAGCCAAGCTGCCATGGGCCTAATCAATTGCCTTCCTATAAGCAGGGACCATACTAGATCCATAGATGGGCCTTGCTGGCTCACAAAGGATTTTTTTCTTCAGTGAACATATTTTATATGAAACTGTGAAGGATTTAATGCCATTCAATTGCAGAAACATTTCTTGAGGAACACAAAGATGAGTAAATAAAAGTTACACTTTCACTATATCCATGCATGACATACACAAATTCTAAAATAGCCAGTTGGTCCCATGGTCTGGAGATTGTGATGGGTCAGGCCAGCCCTGGGGTTCATCCAACAGTGAGGACCTTCTTGGGCAGCCCAGGAAGCCTGTGTCACCCTGGCTTCGGTTGAAGTGGGTTGTGCTATTACTAATGGCTACAAGCAGGAATCACCAGAGGAGAAGCCATCCTTCTCTGGGCCTTTGAGGCCCTGGAAGCAAGAGAGGATACTGAATATTTTCACCTCTCTGAGCATTGGGTGTTCTCATCTGAAAAATTTAGATATTAATGGTTCTTCTCTTAATACCATTTAGAAGAGGTCTTGCACTGCAAGATGCTGAATTAGAATCTGCATTTTATTAAGAGCCCCTGAGGTTCCCTATAAAACTTCAGGTTGACAAGTTTGAGAAGCTCTAGACCAGGCCATGTCGAGATTAGATATTCCCCAGCGTTTTCCTCCAAATGCAGGTGCTACAGGATGCTAATAAGAATTAAAAGGTTTTTTTTTTTTTTTAAAGGGTTTCTTGGTCAAATAAGTTCAGGAAAAAGCAAGTTGAGCAAAGTCAGGCTGACTTCTGTGCTACAGGATTTCTCAGAGCCTTTAACAGACTGCTCTACTTGGGGCTAGTTTACAGTGTTCTTCGAACTCATTTGACCTTTGAAATTTTTCATTTAGGTGCAGCTTGCAAAATGAATGTACCAAATAATTAATTCCCTTTGGGAATGGAATGACTGATTTAGACCAACTGTCTCGTAGGACAGCTGGGTAAGCGAGGGCCAGAGACATTATCCATTTGTCCAAGGTGGCTTTCAGCTGGCAGTTGTGCCAGGACAGCGATGTCAGGCTTCCAGGTTCTGTGTGTTGTGCTGTTTCCAAGGTACTGGGCTGGGAGACTCCGAAATTTCACTCAGATCTTGGTGTCTTTGCCTCCTTAGCTTTTTTACCAGTTGCAAGGAAGCAACTATTTTCCATGATCAAGCCGGAGAGAAGATAAATAGATTGATGGATGTCCAAGCTCCTCCAGTGCCACTTGCCATCCTGGAAGCAAACCTGCCGGCCCGAGATCTCAGAGCTAGTAAGTGGCAGAGTGGAGCAGGGAACCGCAGTGTTTCTGGTTCACAGGTCAAGGCTCTTTCCCTGTAGGCAGGGGCTCTGTTTAGCTTGAGCCACAGGTGGAGCAGGGTCCAGAGACTTTGGTAATGTTGAGGCTGAGGAAGGGGCCAGGCCCACCGCTTGCTTGGAAATCTCAACCACAGGATCACAAAAGTCTTCAGGAGAGGAAAATGGGCAGCGGGGAGTCAGGAGAGCTTTTCTGGATCCTCTAGAAAGGGGTAAGGATTGGGTGGGTGCCCTCCACCTTGCAGAGACTGTCAGATGCTAAGGGGCTTCATAGGATCTCAGAGAGGCCCCTCCTCCAACTTCTGCCAAAGCCTGGGTAGGGAGACCCCACTTCCTTCTTGCAAAGCAAGCTCTCCATCTGGGCATTTTGGTGAGCACTTTGGTGAGAATGAATAAAGTCAGCACAAAATGAGGGTTTGTCTCCCCGGGTGCAGCTGCCTGTCTTTCCTGTGGGCCCCCCACTTGACAAACCTTTATTTGGACAAAAAAGATTCTTCGCATGACCCTTTGAATCCAGATCTCATGAATACAGAGTGAACTGAAATCCTTCCACTGAGCCATAATTGCTGGAGTCATGCAGGAAAGGAGACAGAGAAGGCCCCTACCGAGTGCCTGGCACTGAGCTGGGCAGTCCTCTGAGGCACGCGCTATTATCTCCAATTTTGGGGTTAGGCAACAGAGAAATGCAGTGACCTACCATAGGTCACCAAGTGAGTGAGACAACTGATATTTGAACCCACACCTTTTGGACTCTTAAGCAGAGTTTTCTAGTCTGGGGCACCAGACCTAGGGAGAGAAGATAAAGAAAGGGTAGCAACCTCCATACTCCCATGAAGAGCAAGCCAGAAGCTGGCCACATTTGGAACCCAGGCAACCCCAGCCCAGCAACCGAGCCACAGCCAGTGGGATGCCCAGGCCCAACCCAGCGCTGATGGCATCTGAGTAGAGGCATCAGGTTGTTGAAGTTCCTCGAGGGACACCACGCATAGCCAGGGTTGAGAACCGCTGATCTAGTACAATCTCCTCCATCTATAGCTGGGGCCTCTGAGCCCAGAGGGGTGAAGCTGCTTTCCCAAGGGTGTGGAACCCAAAACACCCGTAAGGACTCCAACCCAGGTCTCTTAACTCTACATTGGCCAGAACTGGGTTTCAGGACCACCATTCCCATGACCAGCTGTGCAATCTTAAACAAGTCATTTGACCTCACCATGAAGAAGTATATAAACTCTTTAGATGGTCTAAGTGCGTCTTCTTACCCTTCCCATAGCCCAAATGTAACTGACTTCCTGCTGGGTAACAAAAGACAAACCACAGTGTGAGCAACAGTGGGATTACAAATCTCATGATCCTTAAGCCATAAAGACAAGGCAGGATTTGAGGTGCCCTGGGGGTGTTGCCTTGCCCAGAGGGTCCTAGAGAAAGGCCCATGTTCTCTGTCCCAGATACCATACCACCCACTGGTGAGAGGTGATTAGGAAAGAGGAGTGGAGAAAGAAAGCACAGGGATGGGGTCACTGCTAAAACTGCTCAGACGAGGTGCTCGGGCGGCTCAGTAGTAGAATGCCTGCCTTCCATGCGGGAGACCCGGGTTCAATTCCCAGACTATGCACCCCCCCCAAAAAAAAAAAAACACGAAAACTGCTCAGACCCCTAGAAGCTGGGTCCGTCCCATTGTACCAGGAAATTTAGGAGATACCACCAGATGGACAGTGACGCTGTGTTTTAAGCGTCCTGGCGAGGTGCCCTCCAGGTGTGGCCAGCGAGCTGAAAGGCAAGTTAAAACACACCCTTCCCCTCCTGCACATGTCTTTGCTATAAAAATAAACTATTGGTTAAAACCCCGGCATAAATATCCTAAACTATTAGCAGTGTTTATTTCCAGCCCAGTGGAATTCTGGAGGACTCTCACTTTCTTGGTTATGTATTTCTTTGATATTTGACTTTTTTCATAACAATCTTCGTATGGCTTTTGTCATAAAAATTAGTGAGTTTTTAAACACTGGTATAAATATTTACAGAACGCTGGTTGCCTACACTTTCAAATGGATTTTAAGAGAAAATAAGTCATGTGGAGAAAGATTTTCAAGCTAACGCTACCGAGACCCAATTTGGTGCCCTCTGTCTTAGAACAGCAGCTGTTGTCACTCAACTTAAAGCATTTTAGACCCCGTCAGCTCTTCTGTCCCTACTCCTGCTTTGCCACCTATAGCACCTCTGCCTTTTCCCCTAGCCCATCCATGCGCAGGCACCCCGTCAGCTAGAGTCACAGAGAGGCTCACACTCATTACCCCTTTCCTCGACTGAGAGCAGGCATCCGCCTCCAGTTTGTCAGCTCAATGAACGCCCTTAAAACTTTAAGAGGGGAGGGGAAAGGGCTCTGAAAACATGCTTGTGCTCGAGAAAACTCATTGTTTTCATCCAGAAAGTGGCCCGACCCTGGCTGCATCCAGATGTGAAGTAGAGAAGGGACAGTGCTTTAAAATGGGAAACTTTCTAAAAAGGAAACCAAAGATGGCCTGTGGACGCAGGATCCAAGACTGTGGCGCGGCTTCTCAGCTTCTTTAAATTGCTCCCCCCACCCCCCACACCCCCAACCCTGTAGCTGTGCCCAGCCTGACACACCCAGCACGGACACGCTGAGCGGAAGCGCTGCAAGTCCCGCCAAGTGGCCACCAGCTGAGGTGGCGCTGTCGGGAAACCGGGCTGCCATTCCATTTGGCGAGCACGGGCCCCCTCACCGAAGAGGCACATCTGCCCGAATCGGCCTTGTCTCCCGCTTCTGGAAACATCTTGCTGTGCTGAGCATGAGTCTAGTGCCTACAGATACATATTTTTTTTTACACCACATGCTCCCTAAATGTAAGGCAGCCACTTCATTTCACACCCACCCAAAGATGCAAGCATCTGTTTCCATACTGGGGCAGACACTGGCTGGTTGGATTTAATAAGAGGCAATTTGTTGAGCTTCCAACATGGAAACTTCTAAAGGAATTGTCAAGGGTCATTTTGACCATACCCGATTTTTGTTCATCTTGGGCTGATTTTAGAGTGTAACCCTATATAAGATGTGATTCCCTCTAAGTGTGGGTGACAGACCCCCCTCCCCCGGGCTCCTTTGGGGGGCAGTTGCCAGGTCCTGCTTCATTTACTGCCAACATTCCTTTGTTCTATTTCCACCCAGCTCCAGGCTCTTCTCCCAGGTTTTGGCCCCTGCCATGCCCTTTTCTTGGAATGGAAGGTACGTGGTTCTATTGCAAGGAATACCAGGAATGGTTGAGTTGGATTAGAGATCACCAGATTTTTTTTTTCTTTTTTTTTTAGTGCTCTTCTAATCCTTTAATGGCCAAAAGGAATTGAGGTCCTGGTATTTAAAGGAAAATGCATCACCTTTCTCATGGAACTCAGAGCTGGAAGGACTAGGGCTCCTGGGTGCCAACGC
>PVIY010055498.1:0-13713 GCA_004026745.1 Myrmecophaga tridactyla | reverse complement strand
GATCATGACCTAATCCTATGAAATGTCCTCATTGCAACAGACAGGCCAGCGCTTGCCCAATCAGATAAACAGGTACCACAACTTGGCCAAGTTGACACGTGTCCCTAACCATAACAAATACATAATTAAAATTAATTATGTACTGTGTATATATATCATTTCAGACACATTAATCATAAATACATATTAAAGCCTTTTGTTTAGTACAGGTATTTGTATGCTCTACAAATATATATATTTGTATATATATTTGTGTGTGTGTGTATATATATATATAAACATATATATGCGTAGCTTTTTAAAATGGGAAATACTTTTTAAGTTACTCATGAACTGTATATTCACCAGTGTGGCACTTAAGATTTTTAAATACGATTAGTATTATCTCCTTATAATGTCTGTTTATAAAAAAATTACAGTTTGGTAAAAACTGCTGCTAAATAATAACTGGATCACAATCCCCATCAAATATCTATAAAAAGGTGAGTGAGCCTGAGGTTTCTTTTAACACAAACCATTTACTAAAGAAATGGTTAAGTTTTCCTTGGTTTTTATCCCTGAGTTTAGATAGTCTAGAAAACTCTAACACGTAGTTCAATCTTAACTTTTCAAAAATGGGAAAAAAAAAAAAAGGGAAAAAAGTATTTTAAAATTTTTATAGTTTTCGATATGCATAATATGTATACGTATATCCAAATTTAAATGCAAATAAAGTATTAGTAATACTTAAATGATTTTACTATGCTATATAAAGCATATTCTTAGCCAGCATATCTGAAAAGGACCTCCCTGCAACTATGGATGTTACAAGTGAAGTGATGATAACCAGAAGGCACGAAAATGATGTTCCCACTGGAAAGCCCCCATCTGTCCCTCCTAAATTCCCTTAATCCCCTCTCTGAACTGCATTAGCTGAGAAGCTTTTCACCAAATGATGATTAGTGGTAACGTACACCTATTTATACTTGTACTCACTGCTTACAAATTATATCTCATATTAGGAATTACATTACACTACAGGAAAAATGTATTAACATGGGCTCTTACCTTTGTTTTGTAAAATTGTTCTAACTACTTGGAAAACAGTCTTTGAAATAGTTTAACTCTTCCTCTTAGTAACATTAATCTTTTCATCTAACCACTGAGGCAGCATTTAGGTAGAATTGAAAGAATATTGCAGTATTTATTTTGTACCTGCTCCCCACAAAGATTATTTTTTAATTATATGCATGTGAGATTTTTTTGCAATAATTTTTAGGTTCCAAGGGTGTTAATAAATGGTCATATATTTTTTAGGCTCTGTTATAATTCATTGCCTTTTTTTTTTTTTTGCTTAAGTCTCACACAGAAGTTGAAGTTTTAAAATATGAATGACCATCTATCTATAATCTATCCATAATTCATTATCTTAAGAAGGATTCAACTGCAAATTTAACAGTCTAATAATCTGTTGGATGCAGTTTTTAAAAAGGCACTGGAGGTTTACTGCCAAACTATAGTGAGGCACTCAGAGAAGATAACAAATTAAACATATAGTGAAGAAAATATTTAAATCCATCACTTGAACAGATTTAACAAACATAGGGAACTTCTTTTTCATTTTTAATTTCATTTTTCTTTGATAAAAGGCTTATTTCGAAATGAAGATGAAAATGTATTCATCATAATTGAATGTGAAAAAATAATTTATACAATATAAGACAGGTAGGTACAGCAGAAAATGTAAAAAATAGCATACTGTGATTGTGTATAATATTTATGCCTTTCTAAGCCTACCAGCTTATTTGGCTTTGAATAGTGCTATCCCAGCAGCCATTCATTATTGCGCCCCAGCCCACTACTATCTTTTGGAAGTTTTGTGTTCACAGTGAAAGGAATGTTGACTTTGAAATTATGCATTTATACGAATGCTAGTATAAACCAACAGGAATAATAATTTTTAAACAAACTTGCTAAGTATTGAGAGGCTAAACTACTAAATTAATAAATTATATAGTAACATAGCTGTTTTCTCCAGAAGGTATCTCACAATTAATTTCTGTTGCTTGACTATTTCTTTGGTGACCATTTGAACTAATGCAGTGACTGAGATTGGTGATATAGTTAAGTATTTTGAAACAGATTGGTTTGGTGTTTACAGGGAAATAAATTTTTTTCCCTATTTGAAAAAAAAAATAACCACCATTGTACTCAATGGTAGGAGACTGAAAGCCTTCCCCTAAGATCAGGAACAAGACAAGGAAGCCCTCTATCACCACTATTATTCAACTTTGTAACAGATGTTCTAACTAGAGAAACCAGGCAGGAAAAGAAATAAAATACATCTATTTTGGAAAGGAAGAAATAAAACTTGCATTATTTTCAGATGAGGTGATACTATACTTGGAAAGTCCTGAGAAATCTATGGCAAAGGTTCTTGAGCTAATAAATTCAGCAAAGTGGCAGGATACAAGAATAATGTGCAAAATTTAGTAGTGTTTCTGTACACAAGCTATGACCTGCAGAGACAATTAAGGAAAAATTTCCATTCAAAACAGCAACTAAAACATCAAGGAATAATTTAACCAGGAATGTAAAGGACCTGTATACAGAAAACTATATAACACTGCTCAAAGAAATCAAAGATTTAAATAGGTGGAAAGACATTACTGGGCATGGATAGGAAGGTTAAATGCAGTTATACGTCAATTCTGCCCAAACTCATCTACAGCTTCAATGTAATACCAATCAAAACTCCAACAACCTACTTTGAAGACTTAAAAAAGCTAGTTATCAAACTCATCTGGAAGGGAAAGAGACCTCAAATAGCTAAAGAGATCCTAAAAAAGAAGAATGAAGAGGGAGGATTAACACTTCCTGATTTTAAAGCTTTTTAAAAAGCCAGAGTGGTCAAAACAGCATGATACTGGCACAAAGACAGAAGTATTGACAAATGGAATCAAATCAAGATTGCGGAAACAGACCACCAAATCTATGGTAAACTGATCTTCAACAAGATCACCAAATCCACTGACAGTCTTTTCAACAAATGTGCAGGGGAAGAACTGGATATCAATAGCCAAAAGAATAGAAGAGGACCCTTACCTTATATCTTATACAAAAATTAACACAGAGTAGATCAAAGACCTAAATGTAAGGGCCAGTACCATAAAATTCCTAGAAGAAAATAGAGGGAAACATCTTCAGACTTAGCAATAGGATGTAGCTTCCTAAACTTTACACCCAAAGCACATACAGCTAAAGAAAAAATAGATAAATGGGAACTCCTCAAAATCAAATGCTTCTGTGCCTCAAAAGACTGTCAAAAAAGGTGAAGAGGCAGACGACTCAGTGGTAGAAAATATTTGAAAATCACATACCAGATAAAGGTTTGATATCCTGTGTATATAAAGAAATCATACAATTCAACAACAAAAGAACAATCCAATTAAAAAATGGGCTAAATGATATGACTAAAAACACATGAATGTCTCACAATATGATCACATTGTTGTGTATTCATCACCATGATCATGTTTAGAGCATGTGAATCGCTCCAGAAAAAGAAATAAAAAGGAAAACAGTGTATAATTTGGATGGACTGTATGTATGTGAAGATATCTCAAAACAAATACTTGTTTAAAAAAGCACACAAAGAAATGCTCACCTTATTTAGCTATAAGGGAAACGCAGATTAAAACTACAGTAAGCTATCACCTCACACCTGTAAGAATGGCTGCTATTAAACAATCAGGACACTACAAATGTTGGAGAGGCTGTGGAGAAACTGGTACACATAGGCATTAGCTGGTAAGAATGTATAATGGTACAGCCACTATGGAAGACATTTTGGCAGTTCCCTAGAAAACTAAATATCGAGTCGCCCTATGACCTGGCAATATTACTCGTATATACCCGGAAGAGCTTGTTTTAGTTTGTTAAGCTGCCAGAATGCAATATACCAGAAACAGAATGGCTTTTAAAGGGGGAATTGGTTTACAAGTTCTAAGGCTGTGAAAACGTCCAAATTGAGGCACCAATAAGAGGTTATCTTCACACAAGAAGGCACCTCTGTCAGCTGGGAAGGCAAGTGGCTGGTGTCTGCTAGGGTCTTTGGCTTCTGGAGACCTATGTCCAGAGCAATTTGGACAGTGAATAAAGAAGTATTTCCAAAGCCCCTTAGGGAAATGGGGAGAAAGGGGGAAAAATTCAACTTTCCCATTTGGAGAATTCCTGATATTCTCGCAAACAGTGGGACAACCAAATCAATAGGCCAAGCCCTCGATCTTGTTCGCCCTATGAAACTTATTCCGGCAAAGGATAGGCTAAACTACTTAAAATTAGGCCTAAGAGTCCCCCAGAGAACCTCTCTTGTTGCTCAGATGTGGCCTCTCTCTCTCTAAGCCAACACATCAAACAAGCTCACTGCCCACCCCCCTACATGGAACATGGCTCTCAGGGGTGTAAATCTCCCTGGCAACATGGGATAGAAATCCCGAGATGAGCCAAGACCTGGCATCAAGGAATTGAGAAAACCTTCTAGACCAAAAAGGGAAAGAGAGAAATGAGAAAATATAAAGTGTCAGTGGCTGAGATTTCAAAGAGTCAAGAGGTTATCCTGGAGGTTATTCTTACACATTATATAGAGATCCCCTTTTTAGTTTACGGTATATTGGAGTGGCTAGAGGGAAGTACCTTAAACTGTAGAACTGTGTTCTAGTAGCCATATTTCTTGAAGATGATTGTATAACGATACAGCTTTTACAACGTGACTATGTGATTGTGAAAACCCTGTGTCTGATGTCCATTTCATTGAGGGTATAAACAGATGAGAAAAGAATATAGATAAAAAAATAAATAAAAACAAATAAATAATAGGGGGGACAAAGGTTAAAATAAATTGGGTAGATGGAAATACTAGCGGTCAATGAGAGGGAGAGTTATGGGGTATGGTATGTATGTGTTTCTTCTTTTTTCCTGTTTATTTCTCTTCTGGAGTGATGCAAAGGTTCTAAAAAATGGTCATGGTGATGAATGGACAACTATGTGATGATATTGTGAGCCACTGATTGCATACCGTGTATGAAGTGTTTGTATGTTAAGAATGTATGTTGCTATATCAACAAAAATAGTTTTTAAAAGTGCCATGAACAAAAAATAAATGAAAAAAAAAGATACCAAGAAACCAACTATAACTTACTTTAAAACAACTTACTCACACTGTAAATACCACTGAATTATATATCTGAAAGTGGTTAAGATGGGAAAATTTACGTTGTAGATATGTCACCACAATAAAAATGTTTTTAAAAGGTTAAAAAAAAAAAGTGCTATGAACAAAATACAAGGAATATAGATTAAGAATAAACCACAAATTAGATGTATGATCAGTGCATACATAATAAACAGTTGGTCATTTCAATTTTTTTCTGGCTATGAAAATAAAAGAAGATTTATTGGTAGGTATTTTAAATACATACAAACTATCATGCATCACTTTATACATCAGGAAACTGATACAAAAAGTCAAATGAATAAACTAAAGTATAAAGGGTTAAACAAAGTTTTAAGAAAAAAATCATGTTTTCAAAGCTTACCACTCAACAATATTATCATAAACTAATAGTTCAATAAATACAAGTTTTGAGGTATTTAGCCAAGTGGCTATTTTCCACAATTCTAATATATACACAATGTATATCAATTTATGTCAAAAAAAGACATCATATCAATAGTCACACTGAAGAGTGTATAAGAACATAGGATTTGAAGTCAAACAACCTTTGCCCAAATTTCATCTTATTAACTATAGGATTTGATCTTCATTTAACCTCTATAATCCTGTTTTTTATGATAATACCTACAGTTCATGGGGCTGTTGTGTGGATAAATGAGATATCCTTGTAAAACACTTAGAATCATAATTAGCACATAGGAAGCCCTCAAGGAAATGCTGATTATATGTAATCAATAGACTTCATCACACAGTCTGGCAAATATCTAGCATCAATTCTATCATAATGGGATCAGAGGGCAAAGTATTAAATTTCAAACTTTACTTCTGAAGTACTGCTTGAATAATCTCATGCAACTGTTCCTGCAGAGTATATTCAGCACTACAGAATAAAAAATCAGCATCTAACAAAAAAAATTAGAAAATTATTGAAGCAATGTGGAACTTTATTTAGTGTCTCAAACACCTAATATGAAATAAATCCAAATAACAGTCCCTTCAAATAGAAATGGCTCCTGAAATTTTTATGTTAAAAGACATCTTTTCTGAGGGTGTGTTCTAGTTTGCTAGCTGCCAGAATGCAATATACCAGAAATGGAATGACTTTTAAAAAGGGGGATTTAATAAGTTGAAAGTTTACAGTTCTAAGGTTGTGAGATTGTCCAAAATTAAACATAGAGATGTCCAATCTAAGGCATCCAGGGAATAAACCCTGGTTCAAGAAAGCTGATGATGTTCAGCATTTCTCTCTTAGCTGGAAGGGTACATGGCAAAAATGGTGGCGTCTGCTGGTTTTCTCTCCAGCTTTGCTTCACAAAGCTCCCCAGGAGGGATTTTCCTCCTCCATCACCAAAGGTCATTGGCTGGTGGACTCTCTGGTTCTCTTGTCCTTCTGTCATGGTTCTGTGGCTCTCCCCTCATTCTCAAAAAGGAACTCTCTCCAAAATGTCTCCCCTTTTATAGGATTCTAGTAAACTAATCAAGACCCACATAGAATGGGTGGAAACACACCTCCATCTAATCAAGCTTAATACCCACAATTGATTGAGTCACATCTCCGTGGGGATAATCTAATCAAGTTTCCAGCCAATAGGGCTGAAATGGGAAGAAACCATCGCTCCCAAAAGATTGATCAGGATTAAAATATGGCTTTTCTAGGGTACATAAATCCATTTAAACCAGATAAGGGGGCAAAGATAGTTCAGTGGTAGAATTCTCACCTGCCATGTGGGAGACCCAGGTTCAATTTCCAGCCCATGCACTTCCAAACAAACAAAAAAAAATCAACAAAATGGTGCTACAATAGCAGGATAGTCACATGGAAAAAGAATGAAATGTGACCCCCACCATACAATATACAAAAGAAGGCATCTTGTCAATTTAACTGGTATTTAAGAAACTAACAAGTGATCATCAATTGACTCACCATTATTTCAGTTCAAAATTCAAACCTGAGCAGGTGAAAATATTAAAGGTAAAGTCACCTATTAATACAAGTGAGATTACTATGAAAATTATTAGCAGAACATCTAGATGACTAAGAACTAAAATGAAGAATTAAGATTCAAAGAACACAAGTATTCTGTTTCAAGTTACTTGTTTTAAGTAGGTAAGAGCTAGAAAAAAAATAAGGCTTCCTTTCTACCATTCACACATGATGTTAACATACTACAATTCTAAAAGCTCAGAACACTCATCTACCAACCATTTAATTAAAAACACTACCTTCACACCAAATTTCCCATGAAGAAACCTGTATTATGTTTTGGTAATATATGCTTACAACATTCTAAATGAAAATTGCTCATCTGCTTGTATACAAAGGTGTAAGCATTTGGAAAAGAAGAAACATGACAAATTTTCTTTACCTATACTTTTTTTCATTGATCCATAGTAGAATTGCATTATCTGTAACTATCTAGGCAGGAAATGACATGACCTATTCTATCTTAAATTGGTCCCATATTTATTCACCAGCTATTATATGACCATCACTATGCTATACCTTACAGTTCTAACAAGATAGTGGACTAAGGTAACCTAAGAGCCATCACTCTACAACACCCACAAATATTAGGTAAAACAGCAAAAACTACTTTTCAATGTGGAAATAAATTTGTTTTCATAAGGGCAATCCCAAAAAAGGCCAAAATGAAGAAACTGAAAAGCAGTAAGTATCTGAAATAATACTACAACTGCTGAAGGGGCAAGGGAGAGGAAGCTAGTAACTAGGAACTTGAATTTTAATGTCTGTATAGAAACACAAAATATGTGTCCAGTCAAGGCAAAGAACTTGAAATGAAATTTTCACATAAATATGAGACCTTAAAAAGGTTATACCCTTAGTGAAAAAGCAGACCCTCTCCCCCCAACCCCCGAAAAAAAAATCCATCCACTGGTTGACAAAAATGACAACAGTCTAATCTTTGAACGGGTTGCTGATTAAAAACAAAAAAAAAGCCTCTCCAGATGAGTTCAGGGAATCCAAATTTACCCTACTGGTGTGGAACCAGAAATCACAGACTGACAAACGAACAAAAAAAGGATTCCAGATATAACATATCCCTGATAAAATACATACATTCAGGTCTAAATATTTCTTGAGCACCTGCATATAACAAATAACTCTTCTCAGTGCAAAGTTATAACAATGAACAAAACTGATAAAAATCCCTATTCTTATGGAATATATAATAAAGAAAAACCAACAATAAACAAAATACTTTAAGTTATATATTAGAAGATGAATCCATAGAAAAAATAGATCAGAAAAAGAGGTTACAGAGTGTCATGGGGGACAAGGAGAGAGAATTCTAGAAAGATGTTCAATTTCTACAAACCAGTCTACACAGACTTTCACAAAATAAAGTCCCACAAAAATGAACTCAAAATCGAAAATTACAAAGGTACCCTTGTAAACAACCCTCAATGGAGATCATATATCTTAACTATTAGAGTACAAAAATGATATGTTTGCATTATTAAAGATGTAAAAGAATCAAAGCTGCAAGAAAAAAAGGATTCTATGAAAAAAGACTATAAAAAATAGTCATTGAAATTAAAAACTGAGAACATTTTAGACTTCAGATTAGACAAAGATAAAGAAAGAAGAAAAGATTACAGAAATATTCAATATTCCAAATCACCTCCCAAACACCAGCATTCAAAATAATGTCCCAAAGTTATCAAAGAAAAATCCAAATCATAGGCAATAGACCGCTCAGCATAGCAAAACTGTACAGTTCAGATCAAAGGTGATGGTGGACTCATAAAGAGAAAATAGGATTTAACAAATGAATATAAATGCTGAAGCATTAAATTGATGTCTCTTTTAGTCTCCAGAATTTTAGAGCAGCTAAAAGTAAAAACCTAAAATTGTGGAATTGTAACCCATGTCAAACTCTGAAATATATTCTACAGCTAATTGTGGTACTGTGCTTGGAAATTTATAGTTTTATATATGTTATTCCAGAGGGGACAGATAATTTGAAAAAACTACTCAAGGATATTTATAAAGAAATTAAGGATATCAGGAAGACACTAGAAGAGCATAAAGAATAATTCAGGAGGTTAAACAGAAAAATGGCAGATCTCACAGAAATGAAAGATACAGGAGACCAAATTAAAAATATACTTGAGACACACGATAGCAGATTCAAAGAAGCAGAAAGAAGAATAAGTGAGCTAGAAGATAGAATAGAACTGGAACACACGAAAGAACAAATGGCAAGAAAGATGGAAAAAAAAATACAACTGGATCTAGAGAAATGAAGAACAAGAGATACAAAAATATAAGAATTACTGGTGTTCAGAAAGAGAAGAGTAAAGGGTTGGGAAAGTTAGTTGAAGATATAATCGGAGAAAACATCCCAACCCTTGTAAAAGACACAAATATGCACATCAAAGAGGCCCAGCAAACACCAAATAGAATAAATTTGAATAAGCCCACTCCAAGACACATACTAATCACACTGTCAGGTGTTGAAGAGAAACAGAAAGTCCTGAAAGCAGCACAAGTAAAACAATCTACTACATACAAAGGAAAACACGTAAGACTGACTTCAGACTACTCAACAGGCACCATGTATGCATTTGTAAGATCCTCAAAGAGAAAGATTTTCAACCAAGAATTCTTTATCCAGCCAAGTTATCCTTCAAAATTGAGGGAGAGATAAAAATCTTCAAAGATAAAGAAAGGTTGAGAGAACTAGTCAACAAGAGACCAGCCCTATAAGAAATACTAAAGAGAGTCCTGTCAGCTGATTAAAAAAAAAGACAGGAGAGGGAGGAAAGGGCATCAAATTGAAGAATATAAGTAAAGGTAATTTAAGGGAAAAGAGAGAGAGAAGGAAAATAATATACAGATCTGACAAAAACTAAAGGACAAGACTGTAGAATCAAGAACTCCATTTACAGTAATTATTTTGAATGTTAATGGACTAAACTCACCAATTAAAAGATACAGACTGACAAAACGGATCAAAAACATAATGGTGGAGTTATACAGTGAAGCTATGATTTAATAAATGAATATAAATGCTGAATCACTGAATTGATATTTCTTTTAGTCTCCAGTATCTTAGTGCAACTACAACTATAAACCTGAAACTGTGGAACTGTAACCCATGTCAAAATCTGAAATACGTTCTACAACTAATTGTGGTGCTGTGTGTTGAAATTTATTGTTTTGAATATATGTAAAAAAAAAAACAACACATAATCTATCTATATGCTGTTTACAAGTGATGCATCTTAGACTCAAGGACACAGTTAGATTGAAAGTGAAAAGATGGGAAAAGATTTTCTATGCAACCTGTAACCAAAATAAACTACTATGAGATAAAATAGGCTTTAAATGTAAAGACATTATAAGAGACAAAGAAGGACACTACATATTAATAAAAGGAACAATTCACCAGGAAGAAATAACAATCATAAATGGGTATGCTCCCAATGAAGGAGCTCCAAAGTACATGCAGCACATAGTGGAAAAACTGAAGGAAGCAACAGACATATCAACAATAATAGTGGGAGACTTCAATACACCACTCTCTGTTATAGATAGAACAACCACATGAGGATCAATAAGGAAATACAGAACCTAAATAATAAGATAAATGAATTAGATCTAACAGACATATATAGATCATTATGTCCCAAAACACTAGGATACACATTTTTATTTAGTGCACATGGAACGTTCTCCAGGATATACTGCAACATAAATTGAGTGTCCATAAATTTAACCAGATTGAAATTATTCAAAGCACTTTCTCTGATCACATCAGAATAAAGCTGGAAATTAATAATCATCAAAGAATAAGAGCCTTCACAAATAAATGGAGATTAAACAGCAAACTCAAACAATCAGTGGGACAAGGAAACATTGCTAAAGAAATCAGTAAATATCTGAAGACAAATGATAATGAGAATACAACATGTCAAAACTTATGAGATGAGACAAAGGCAGTGCTGAGAGGGAAATTTACTGCCCTAATTGCCTATATTAAAAAACAAGAACAACCAAAACTTGAGGATTTAACTGCTTACCTGGAGAATTTAGAGAAACAACAGCAAACTAACCCCAAAGTAAATAAAAAGGAGAGAACTAATAAAGACTAAAGCAGAAATAAACAAACTAGAGAACAATTAAACAATAGAAAGAATCAAAAAACTAAAAGTTGGTTCTTTGAGAAAATTAATAAAATTGATGGTTCCGTAGCTAGACTAATAAAGAAGAAAAGAGAGAGGATACAAATAAATAAAATCAGAAATGAGAACGGGGTTGATATCACAGATCATGAAGAAATTTTTAAAAATTATAAGAGAATATTATGAACTATATGCCAACAAACTAGATAACTTAGATGAAATGGACAAATTCCTAGAAACACACGAATTATCTATACTGACTCAAAAAGAAACAAGATCTCAAGAAACCAATTACAAGTAAAGAGATCCAATCAGTCAACAACAATCTTCCCACAAAAAAAAAAAGCCCAGGACCTGATGGCTTCACAGGAGAATCTTATCAAACTTTTCGAAAAGAACTGATACCAATCCTGCTCAAACTCTTCCAGAAAACTGAAGAAAAGGGAACATTATGAAGCTAACATCACTCTAATACCAAAATGGATAAAGGCAATACAAGAAAAGAAAACTACAGATCACTCTCCCTATTGAACATAGGTGCGAAAATTCCTAACAAAATACTAGCAAATCATATACAATGCCACATTAAAAGAACTATACATCACAATCAAGGGAGATTCATACTAGGAATACAAGGATGGTTCACCATAAGAAAATCAATCAATATAATACAGCAGATTAACAAATCAAAAGGAAAAAAATCACATGATCATAGTGATTGAGGCTGAAAAAGCATTCAACAAAATCCAGCATCCTTTCCTGTTAAAAACATTTCAAAAGTCAGACATCAAAAGAAACGTTCTCAATATCAAAAAGGGTATATATGAAAAATCCATAATCAGCATCACACTTAATGGTGAGAAATTGAAAGCACCCTCCTCGAGATCACAGATGAGACAAGGATGCCTACTGTCACCACTATTATTCAACACTGTATTAGAAGTACTAGCTGGAGCAATTAGGCAGGAGAAAGAAATAAAAGGCATGCAAATAGGAAGGGAAGAAGTCAAACTTTCATTATTTGCAGATGTCATGATCCTATACTTAGAAAATCCTGAGAAATTGTCCTAGTTTGCTAGCTGCTGGAATGCAATATACCAGAAATGGAATGGCTTTTAAAAGGGAGGATTTAATAAGTTACAAGTTACAGTTTTTAGGTCTATAAAAATGTCCAAACTAAAGCAAGTCTCTAGAAATGTCCAATCTAAGGCATACAGGGAAAGATACCTTGGTTCAAGAAGGCCCATGAAGTTCAGGGTTTTTCCCTCTCAAGTGATAAGGCACATGGCAAACAGTCAGGGTTTCTCTCTTGGCTGGAAGGGCACATGGCGAACACAGCATCATCTCCTAATTTTCTCTCCTGGCTTCCTGTTTCATGAAGCTGCCTGGGAAGCATTTTCCTTTTTCACCTCCAACAGTCGCTGGCTGGTGGACTCTCTGCTCCTCATGGCTACGTCATTCTTCTCTGCTCTCTCTTAATCTCCTGCATTCTCCAAAATGTTTCCTCTTTCATAGCAGTCCAATAAACTAATCAAAAACCAGCCTACTGAATAGGGATTAGAAGAAATGGCTGCCTTTACAAAATGGGATTAGGATTAAAACATGGCTTTTCTGGGGCCATGCATCAAAAAAACAGATGAATCAAAAAAAAAAACGCATCAAAGTGGCAAGATACAAGATTAATGTACAAAAATCAGTAATGTTTCTATACACAAGCAATAACCTACTGAGGTGACAACTAAGAAAAAAATTCCATTCAGAATAGCGACCAGAAAAATTAAGTATCTAGGAATAAGCCTAACCAGGGATGTCAAGGATTTATACACAGAAAAATGGGGAAAAAAAAAAAAAGAAATTTAAAAAATGACCTAAATAGATGGAAAGATATTTCATGCTCATGGGTAAGAAGGTTGACATTGTCAAGATGTCAATCCTACCCAAACTGATCTACAGATTCAAATCAATACTAATAAAAATCCCAACAGCGTACTTAGAAGACTTGGAAAAACTGGTTATCAAATTTATATGGAAAGGAAAGAGACCTTGCATAGCTAAAGATATCCTTAAAAAGAAGAGAAAACTGGGAGGTCTATCACTTCCTGACTTCAAATCTTACTATAAAGCCACAATGGTCAAAACAGCATGGTACTGGCACAAAGATAGAAGGACTGAACAGTGAAGGTGATTTAGGGAGGAGGGGCCAAGATGGCAGCTTAGCAATGTGCGTGTTTTAGTTCGTCCTCCAGAACAACTACTAAATAACCAGAAACAGTACAGAACAGCTCCCGGGGCCACAATAGTGACCATACACACAGCGTACCCCAGTCTGGACCAGCTGGACCAGCTGC
>PVIY010055497.1:0-13719 GCA_004026745.1 Myrmecophaga tridactyla | reverse complement strand
CTGTGCTACTATCTAGCAGTGTGGCATTCAGTAAAATGTTTTATGCTTCTCTGGCTTTGTTTCCTCATCTGTTTCTCAAGGTATTTTGTTCCTCTGAACACCAGCAGCCTTGGAGACACAGCCCAATGGCTAATGGATTTGACAGTCAAATTAAAAGACTTCTCTAGTCTCCGACCTTAGTTCTCTTAAGCGAAGCTACTTATTCTAACTGCTTGACTGTTAACAGGATGAACAGCTTCAAGCAAAGTACTTTTAAAAAATTATGCCCAAGAAACAAGAAGCATCTTTCTCACTGTCTTTTCACTTTTCTCCTTGTCAAAAAGGGGGAAAATAATCCTTCTTAATAGAAAGAAGTTGTGAATCCTATTCAAACTCCTGCTGTCTTAGCTGAAAAATCCTTCTCATCATTTTTAAATCCTTTTATTTCCACACCATATGAAAGTTATATCTACAGTTATTTCCCTATTGCTGGCTTGTTTTCACAGGTTTACATCTCAGCATTAATCCCTTCTGAATTACATTGTTTCATTTTCAATTACTTCCCCAGTTTACTGTTTTGTTATCACGTCCTAGCCTTTGTTATTCTTGTTACATGTACCCTTTCCAAATTTCCATTTTAGAGTCCTCTAAGAATTAAATCATGTTTTATTTTCATTTAATTCCCCATGAATCTTTAACACTGCTCCTGAGCATTTACCTTTTACTTTAATATTTGGTCATATCAGAGAAAGACAATTTGACTTTCCTGGGCAATAGTGTACATATTTTGTATCCTATTCTATTTCAAGTCTCCCTCTGTAGTCTACTTACATATGCTGGAACATTATACCTAATCCATTATCCAGAAAATGGAAATATAATACTAAGTGGTTTACTGTAGCCCCCATTTCTTTCATAATGTCATAAAAATTTATAACTCTTAAAAGCCAATGATCCCTGAGGTCATTTATCCTCAAGAAAGAACAAGTTTATTCTTGTGGAGCAGAATCTGTATCAGATGTAGCTCTCAGATTATAAGATATGTGCCCTTAATGCATAACATCAGGGTGGCCTGTAAGCACCCGGCATCCATTCAGTGCCCTGATGGTTCAAAGTCCATTAGTAGGAGGCAGGTGGGCTCTTACTATTCAGGAGTAAGGATGAGTATTTCAGCAATTCACTTTAGCCTTGATGTTAGCTGTGGTTTCACAGAGAGATAATGGTCCCGTTCAAACAATAAGAAATAACTAAGAAAAGTCATTATATCACCATTTAAAAATGTACTCAATTATCCTGGCTTAGCTGTTACTTAAACTGACTTTCTAAAGTCTCCTGGGTGGGAAGAATTAAGCACTACACATGCCTAGCTCATGAAATAAGTGCTTTCAATGTACATCAAATATAGGTAGCCAAATGCTGGCAATGCTGGGGAATGAGGAAGCAAGGTAACTGGGGGGTGAGGGAGCAGCTAAAGAAGTGATAAAACTACATCCAATTTGACAGAGCTCCTACACTCTAACGCCAGTTGGAGAAAAGGCAAGGGGATTCGGCAGATGAGAGCTGTTTACAGAGCACCAGCTGGACTGAGGTGACTTTTCCAGAGCCATCTGCCTCCAAAGAGGCCCTCCTCACCTAGGCTCCAGGCCATTTCCTGGAGGAGCCCCACGCCAGGCACAAACAACACCTTAGCGCATACACCACTGACAGCCGTGTCTCCAGACGTGCTCTCCTTCGGGAGCAACCAGTTGTCCAGGTATTAGATTTAGTCTCTCAGCCTCAGGCAACTGCGCAACTAACCTTTTCTGATGACCTTCTTTCAAGCCTTCTGCTCCCACTCAGCCCCTGTGAATTAGCAGTTCTCCTAAATTCTCAGTAAAAGCACTAAAGATGTACATATTCCATATCACTTTGAAAATCAGTCCTTCCAGGGCCACTCAAATAAACTGAAATAAACGTTATACAGCCATTTGAAATAACAATGCAGAATTATGTTTATTGACACAGGAAAACATTCACATTAGATTAAATGTTAAATTCAGATTATGAAACTAATATTGACAGTGAATTTTTTGGTAAATGTTTATATGTATCCATATATTTATAAAAAGGCATTAAAATGTCTGTATGGGCTTATACCAAGCATTAACAGAGATTGTCTCTGAAAAGTGAGGTTACAGGTTATTTTTTCTTTTTGCTCTCCCTTATTTTTTAATTACTTGATGAATATGTACTATCTATTTAATTTTTAAAATAATAACAGAAAGAAATTCAGCCTCTACATATGAGGATCAATTTTTCACTCTTTCCCTTCATTATGGGAGGCTTTTGAGACAGCGGTTGTAGAACAGGAGCATCACAGTTCTCTAATTCTGAGGTTTCACCCAAAATCACCACTGACCGCAAGAGTTCTGTGAATGCTCCATGCCCTGCAGGAGAATAAAAGAGCCTTACAAAGAACATCAAGGCACTGGCAAACCACTGGTTAAATACAGGAATGGTAGGAGGCTTGAAGGGGGAAAGAAGTAAGACTTGAACGCTTTGCTTAAAGGAGCTAAAAGTACTCTTTAATAAAATATATTGATTTTGAACTAGTAATATGACCTTTTCTTGATGATCAAAAGCAGATAGAATTTTATTCATAACCATCATGATCTATTTTCTGTATCTTTACCACTTCTACCTTACATAAAACATCTGCTACCCTGGGACTGGCCTCCAATTCTCCCCATCCCCTCCATGTATCCAGGCCACTCATAACTGTTTTCTTTGAGTCAGTCAACCAGCATTTTGTAAGGATCTTCCCTCAGTGCCTCATCTCATCTGTACTGTTTTTTTGTTTCAATAATATTCAGCTTTTTCTTGTTATTTAAAAAAAAAAACAAGAAAATTTTTAATACATAAATTTATTTACTTTAGAGCTTCACCCCCTAAGAAGATGTAAGATCATTATCAAGAGATCTTACTCATCGTCCACGAAATAAATTCTTTCCTTTTTCCAGAGTAATGGAGCCTCCTATTTTCACTCCTAATAAAGCCTGTGTTTCCAAGCCTCCTTGCATATGACTAAGTTTGACCATATGACTAAGTTTGAGCCAATGTGATCAAAGTAAAAGGGTTGTGGGTAACTTCCAGAATGGATCCTTAAAGAGGAGCATGTCCTTTCCTTTCTCCTTCTTCTTAGAAATGTTCATGCAATAGCTGGAGCTCAAGCAGTTAGTTGGGACCACAAAGAAAATTTACTCCAAAGAATACAGAGCCGTAGAACTGGCGTAGCCTAGGCCCTGATGATATTATGAACATCCCCTAACAGGCTGTACTGTTCTTCTCCAGATTTATTTTACATGTGAAATAAACTTCTATCTAGTTGAAGCCACCGATATCTTGGGGTTTCTGTCATTCATAGCTAAACCTAATCCTAAGTGGTAAACTACTGATCATATTTTCATTCATTCTACAAGTATTTCCTGAGCACCTACTGTGTGCCAAGCACAGTTCTAGCTCTGGAAATGAAAGCAGTGAACAAAGCAGGCAGAGTCCTTCCCCTGCCCTCATGGAAACTGCATTCCAGCTCAGCATCCACACAGTTCCTACTACAGGGCTGTGAAATATTTGATGAATGAGTCAGCAATGAGTCCTCCTCTTTATCCTTTGTTTTAAAACTAATTTTGTATTCATAAACCTAAGAATCATTGTACAATTAATGCTCAGAAAAAAACTCACAACTGCCTTTTAACAGAAATAAAATCATTTAACCAACCTTTCCTGCTACTCTATCCCCCCTCCCAAAAATAGGTAAACACATTCACAAAGCCTATTGCTCCTTTTAAATTATAATGGACAATGATGGTGACATGAGGACAGTTGAAAACAATGCATTATAGTCTTACACATAGCTCTATGCCTCATTTCCGTATCCAAAATGTGGATATGTACAGAATTGTGAGAATTAAATGAGATAATATCCCAGAAATGGTCAATAAATATTAGCTATATTCAGTTGGCAATAAATATTAACAACTTAAAAAACAGTCATATCCTTTAATTCAGTAATTCCATGTCTGGGTTTTACCCTAAGAAAATAACCCTAACTATTGGCAGAAAATCTTATCCCAAAAATGTTCATCACAGTATCATTTATAATAGGCATTGGAAATTTAATGACTTTTCCCTGCCACCCCAACTTCTATCTGATAATGAGCTAGGGCCTAGACTCTGGCCCAAGCCAAGATCTATAAACCCAGAACTTTTATCTAGGAAGATGTAGGAAGGGTTGGGAAAAGGCAAAGAAAGGAGAATTTAATTCCAAATTCCTAGCAAGACAGCTAGTATGCGAAGAAATCATCCAAAATGTCAAGTATATCAGAAGAGCAAAACAAAAGCTTGAAGCTTGACCCCTGAGGTCAGGCCCTCAAGGAAACTTCCAGACTGAAGATCCTGGAGAGCTGCCCCGAGAATGGGTGGGGAAAGGAAGGAAGGAGCTTCCATGGAGCATTTCAGGCACAGAGTGGGTGGGCTGGCAGACACTTGTCCTGAATAGAAGAAATAAAATAAATTTCTATCATGAGAGAAATGGCTAAACAAATTGTTGAATAATGTAATAAAATACTATGACTCCTGATAATAGAAGATGATGTTTATAAGTGCCAGGTACTATGCTAAGTGCTTTATATGTTTCATATCATTTAATCCTCTGAATAACATACTATTCTTATCCACATTTTATAGATGAAAAAAGTGCATCACCAATAGGTTCTGTGGGAATTGCCCAAGGACCCAGATAGTGGAGAAGCCAGGATTTGAACGTGAGTTGTCTGACTCACTTTTTTTTTTAACTTTTTTTATTGTATAGTATAACATATATACAAAGCAAAGAGATAAAAAAGCAATAGTTTTCAAAGCACTTTTCAAAAAGTAGTTACAGGACAGATCCCAGAGTTTGTCATGGGGCACCATACGATCCTCTCATATTTTTCCTTCTAGCTGCTCCAGAATATAGGAGGCTAGAGGGCTTAAATATTTTTTTATCATCAAAAAAAAATACTATGAAACTATGTAACCATTGCAAAATGCTAATAAAAAGACTACAGTAACCTGAGAACATCCTTGGCTAATACTAAGTATATATAGTATGTACTTATACACATATAGTTAAATATCTATATGTATAAATATGTATATAAGTATATATCTTACATACTTGTATGTGTGTATATATGTGTATGTTTTTACATAGTTCTACAATGTGGCATAAGTATAGAAAAAAAAATACTTGGAGAAACCACGCCAAAATGCTAATATTGTGTAATTAAGAAAGTAATGGTTTGCTTTTTTTTTTCACTGTTAAATTTTCTTTAATGTATGGTTTAAAATTACTATTATTTTTTCAGAGAGAGAGTTTACTGCTAGGCACCAAGCAGAAGATTGGATGGCCTACTAGCCCAAAAATCTGTCTCTCCAAACTGCAGTGATTCTAATAGTTTTATAGTATCAAAAGATGAGCAGGTTTTAGGATAATGTGCACAATGGCTCTAGATGATGTAATTAGACATGGTCTAATTTTTAAGCATAAGCAGATAGATTACATGCTTAGTCACAGGACGTATGTAAGAAAATGGCTGCTTTAATATGATGATGGACATGATTTTTAGCATTATAATGAGATATAGGTCACTTACAGGTGAAAATGTAAAGCTATTGCTCATGTCAGGCAGGCCCATTTTGCTTAGATCCAGCTTCCTTTATCAAGGGCCTTTGGAATTGCGTGGGTTAGTTGCGGGCTGGCCCAAGTCCCTTTATTAATAAACATTAGGGGCTGTCTTTAGTGATCATAAGACTCTAAAGTCTAAATTACTTTTATATTTTAAAATGTGGGTGGAGTATAAATAGAAAAGTAGGTACACTTATCTAAATGTTATAGTGTAACTCTTCCAGAAACATGTTTCTTAAGAATAAAATGTGTGTATCTCAGGCAATGAGCCATATTTTCAGCCTCCTAAATCCTTTCCTCTAAATACCACTTGATGAGATTCTGCAGAAAGAATGTTCCTCCCTTGGACTAGTTTTGGCTCTTTTGGGAGAACTGTAACTCTTGCCAGACATGGGATATCATTTAAGGACAAAACTAAAAATTCATCTATGGGATACACTCTAAATGGTTAGTAATTATCTGGGCCCTTTCCGAAGGTCCTAACTTTACCCTATCCTTACTCACACCTTATATGTGGTAATACAAAAGAAAGTACCTTTGAAACTGTAAAATACCACAAATAAATATTTTGGTATATTTCTCTCATTATATAGTTTTTCATTCCTATTAAGAACTTCTTGACTGAACAGTTTGTTGTTTCAGTCCCTGAATTCACCAGAGCACAAGCAGTTGACCTGTGATTTTAATAACTTTATAGCCATGATCAGAGTCATTTACCTACCTCACAGACTGACCACATGGTTATTAATATTAACTATTAGGCTTGGCACAGGCCTTCCATGAAACCCCCAAATAAAATCAATCCAGACTATCCTTAACTATTAAAGATTGATTTGGAGCTTAATTTGATAATGTTTTAAAAAGCTCCCCTAAACAAACAGGGAAATGTAAATGTGGACTCAGTATTAGATACAATGAAAATGTGTTTATATGGAAGGCAGAGATCCTTGATCTTAAAAAGCAAGTGGCAAAATAGCAAGCAAGGTAATCTCTCATTCATAGTCACCTGCATATTTGTAAGGAGATCTGAAAGGATATGCAATAAAGGGTTGGAAGATAACATCTTTAATTAATAAAAATTGTGTTTTAAATTTTGTTTATTTTTACTTCTTTCTATAATATACATATACTATGTTTACAATAAAAGATTACTTTCAATTAAAAAAAAACTCCTGTACTTTTAAAATTTTAGACTTTTGCATTTCCTGGTTCTGGCTAGGTATGATATTCAGAGTAAAATGCCAAAACCCACTAGAAAGTCAGTAACATGGGAATAGCATCTTCCTAAGTAAGGTATATAGATTAAAAATCTTGTGGGAAAAAATTGCTCTTGCAAGATTCCCCACCCAAGCTTGCCACTTCAAAGACTTAACACATTTTGCATATGATTTCAATAAATAAATAGATTTTAGGGTATTTATTCAAACCAAACTCATATTCTGGTCATTTTTATTTTGCCAATCATTAATCAAAATTTCCCAAAGCCTCCAGGCTGCAACTTTACATCCTGGAATCTAATAGCTAGATTTATAAGTATTTAAGACAATTTTTATACTTTGGTAACCCTGAAATATTTTATCTGTTATAAGTAAATATAAAGTTAAATTTTCCTTGACTGCTTCAGCTGTAATGATTCCAAAGCAGCTGTTATTTACCTGGACAATGGTCCTGAAATTAAAATAATTCTCTGCATCAGCTTTGGGCTCCATGCTGCTAGTCCTTATGTTTAACAGATAGTTGCAACAGCACCAAAAAAACATCATGGACCAAAGAGAAAATAACTATTTCAAAAGTATTATTATGTACTGCATTTATTATATAATCAGAGATATGATGATCAGGTAAATAGTTAAAAGCGACAAGTCTAAAACCAAACAAAATGACTCTCAAGAAAACAAAAAACACTTTTATGTTATCTTTCAGACAATACACACATGTAGAGAATGCTTTTTTCCCTAAATCTCAAAGGAAAAACTTGTATAGAAATAATTGCAAAGCTCCCCTCTATCCTCCAAATTGATGGTTTGCACTCAGAAGAAAATAAAATTTACTGTGCCAATATGAGATAGCACAGTCTTGTTGATAAAGCATTTCCTTGCTCTCAACAAACCTTACTATTATATGAGATTTAAAAACCAGAACACAGCAAGACTGTACGTGATTTTCAAAGTAGGATGGGGAATTTGGAGGAAGTACATGACTGGCTCTCCTACAAGACTCTGTTGGGTCTTTGAATTCTATCCATACTAAAAATAAACGGATCAGTGGAATTCTGGCTCCGCCATCACAGTATGAACCCACTATAGCCCATCCCTCCCACTGATTACAACTAAAAATTCTGACCAAAATATGAAGGAAAAAAACTACCTAATGACTATGAAAAATAAACCAAAGAAGATAGTTTGGGGGTGGGCGGAGTAAGGCATGAGTTTCTGCACATTATTTTTTCTTTTCCCATGCAGCTTTGTCCTGATGGCAATCCTCAAAGGCAGAGCTGTGTGGCCACACAGGCAGCTAAGATACCAATAGAAACATGTATTTCTAGCCAGAGGAGTTAGAAAAAGTTGACCCTGTGGCGCTGAGAAAATGTGAGAAATCTCAGAGCTAGAGAAAGGGATCCCCTAATTCTGTGTAGGAACCTTCAAATATCTCAGTCTAATCTCTGAGTCAAGCATACAAGGAACAGGTCCAAATCAACACAGCAAAGGCTTTGAGAACTGAACTGAGATATGGTCCACCCACTCTCATCCTAACCCCTGTGTAGGTCCAAAGCACCACAACCAAGGCTTAAGATAATTGAGCTAAGGTTCAAACCACTGCCCACAGTAGGTGAGCAGAATTCAGAGTCAGAACCTAACTGAGTTGGTTGTGGGTTAACACAAAAACATCAATATTCTCCTGAGGAATGTAAGAAGACCCAGAATCTATACAATATAATATTCACAATGTCCAGACTACAATATAAAATTACCTAACAGCCAAAAAAAAAAATGCTAAAACGTGACCAGTTATCAGGGAAAAATAATCAAAAGATGCTAATCCCAAAATGACCCAGATGTTGAAATTTTCAAAGGCTTAAAAGAGCTATAATAAGTATGCTCCATAAATTAAAGCAAAACGCACTTAAAATGGAAAGATAGAATATTAAAAAGAACCAAGTGGAAATTTTAGAACTGAAAAATATGTCTGAATTTTTTTGAAAATTCACTGGATAGGCTCAATAGCAGAATGGAGATGATGAAAGAAAGATTCAGTGAAAATGTAGATCATTAGAAATTATCCAAATTGAAAAGCAGGGAGAAAATGAACAAATCCAATATCAAAATGACTAAGATACTATTGGAATTCTACAAACAACTAGAACTAATAAATGAATTTAGCAAAACACAATATTTAAGGTTAATTTACAAATATCAATTTATTCTTATTTGTCAGCAGCAAACTATTGAAAAATGAAATTTTCAGTAGCATCAAAAGACAAAAATACCTAGGAATAAACCTAGCAAAATATATCAAGACCTCTACACTAAATCCTACAAAACACTGCTGAGGAAGATTAAAGAAGATATAAATCATTGAAAAAACATATACCATATTCATGGATTGGAAGATTCACTTTTGTTAAAATGGCAGTTCTCCCTTTGTTGCTCTATAGATTCAATGTGATCCCAATCAACATTACAGCAGGCTTTTTTTGTAGAAATTGCCAACCAGATTTTAAAATTCATATGATAATGCAAAGGATCTAGAATAACAAAAGGAATGAAGGAAGAAGAAGAGGAAGAGGGTGAGAAGCAGGGGAAAGAAAAGCAACAACAGCAGAAAAGTAGTTAGAGGAGGAGAAGAAAAAAGAAGAAGAGGAAGGAGAAAGAAAAGAAGAGGATATAGCATCAGAGAAGGTAGAAGAGGAGGAAGTAGAGGAGAAGGAAGAGCTTGAAAAGCAGTTTGGCAGTTTCTTAAAAAGTGAAACATATACCTACCATGTGACCCAGGCTTTACATAACTAAGTATTTACCCAAAATAAATCAAGACATATAGTCCACACAAAAACCTATGCATGAGTATTCACAGCAACTTTATCTGTAATAGCCCCAAACTGGTAATAACTCAAATGTTTATTAGCAGGTAAATGGATAAATGTGGTATATCCATACAAAAAATAATAGTAGGAGACTTCAATACACCACTCTCCACTATAGATAGAACCACCAGACAGAAGATCAACAAGGAAATAGAGAAGTTAAATAACTTGATAAATGAATTAAGCCTAACAGACATATATAGGTCATTGCCCCCCAGAACACAAGGTTATACATTCTTCTCTAGTGCTCATAGAACATTCTCCAGGATAACTCATATGTTGGGCACAAAACAGGTCTTTATAAATTTAAAAATACTGAAATTATTCAAAGTACTTTCTCTGATCACAGTGGGATAAAGCTGTAACCACCAAAGAAAGAGAACATTCATAAATATATGGAGATTAAATAACACACTCTTAAACAACCAGTGGGTCAAAGAAGAAATTGCTAGAGAAATCAGCAGCTATCTATCTATAGAGCAGAGTGGTGTATTGAAGTCTCCTACTATTATTGTTGAAACATCTATCACTCCCTTCAGTTTTGCCAATATCTTCCTCATGTACTTTGGAGCTCCTTGATTGGGAGTATAATCATGTGCAGATGGCTGCACAGGGGAATTTTATCAAACATTCCAGAAATAACTAACACTAATTCTGCTCAAACTTTTCTTTAAAAATTGAGGGAAAAGGAACTCTACCTAACTCACTTTATGAAACTAATATCATTTTAATACCAGAACCGGGTAAAGATGCTACAAGAAAGAAAAACTACAGACCAATCTCCCTAATGAATATAGATGCAAAAATTCTCAATAAAATATTAGCAAATTGAATCCAACAATTAACAGAATTATGCACTGTTCTAGTTTGCTAGCTGCCAGAATGCAATATACCAGAAACAGAATGGCTTTTAAAAAGGGAAATTTAATAAGCTGCTAGTTTACAGTTCTAAGGCAGACAAAATGTCCCAGTTAAAGCAAGTCTATAGAAATGTCCAATCTAAGGCATCCAAGGAAAGATACCTTGGTTCAAGAAAGCTGATGAAGTTCAGGGTTTCTCTCTCAAGTGGAAGGGCACATGGTGAACATGGTCAGGGTTCCTCTCTCATCTGGAAGGGCACATGGCGAACATGGTGTCATCTGCTAGCTTCTAATTCTGGATTCCTGTTTCATGAAGTTCCCCGGGAGGCATTTTCCTTCTTCATCTCCAAAGGACAATGGTTGGTAAACTCTCTGCTTCTTGTGGCTATGCTGTTCTCTGCTCTCTCAGAAATCTCCTTCATTCTCCAAAATGTTTCCCTTTATAGGACTCCAGAAGCTTATCAAGACCCACCCAAATGGGTAGAGACATGTCGTCACCTAACCCAGCTTAACAACCACTCTTGCTTGGGTTACATCTCCAGGGAGATTATCTAATTACAGATTCAAACATACAGTATTGAGTAGGGATTATTCTGCCTTTACAAAATGGGATTCTGATTAAAACATGGCTTTTCAAGGGTATATACATCCTTTCAAACCTGCACATGCACCATGACCAAGTGGGGTTTAGACCAGGAATGCAAGGATGGTTCAACACAAGAAAATCAATTAATGTAATACAGCACATTAACAAATCAAAAGGGGGAAATCACATGATCATCTCAATTGATGCTGAAAAAACATTAAACAAAATTCAGCATCTTTTTCTGATAAAAACACTTCAAAAGATAGGAATCAAAGGTAAATACCTCAATGTGATAAAGGGAATATATGAAAAACTGATAGCCAGCATTGTACTCAATGGAGAGAGATGGAAAGCCTTCCCCCTAAGATCAGGTACAAGACAAGGATGCCCACTGTCACCACTATTATTCAACATTGTGCTAGAAGTTCTAGCTAGAGCAATCAGGCAGGACAAAGAAATAAAAGGCATCCACATTGGAAAGGAAGAAGTAAAACTCTCATTATTTGCAGATGATATGATACTATACTTGGAAGATCCTGAGAAATCTACCACAAAGTTCCTTGAGCTAATAAACAAATTCAGCAAGATGGCAGGATATAAAACTAATGTGGAAAAATCAGTAACATTTCTATACACAAGCAATGAACTAGCTGAGGAGTCAGTTAAGGAAAAAATTCCATTCAAAATAGCAACTAAAAGACTCAAATACTTAGGAATGAACTTAACTAGGGATGTAAAGGACTTGTACACAGAAAACTACATAGCATTGCTAAAGAAATCAAAGGAGATATAAATAGGTAGAAAGACATTCCCTGCTCATGGACAGGAAGGCTAAATATAGTTAAGATGTCAATTCTCCCCGAATTGATCTACAGATTCAGGGCAGTACTAATCAAAATTCCAACAACCTACTTTGAAGATTTGGAAAAGCTAACTACGAAATTCATCTAGAAGGGAAAGACACCCCAAATAGCTCAAAGGATCCTAAAAAAGAAGAAAGAGGCAGGAGGATTAACACTCCTTGACTTTAAAGCCTATTATACAGTCACAGTGGTCAAAACAGCATGGTACTGAGACAAAGACAGAAACATTAACTAATGGAATCAAATGGAGAGTGCAGAGATAGACCACCAAATCTATGGTCAACTGATTTTTGACAAGGCCCCCAAATCCTTTGAACTGGGACAAAATAATCTTTTCAATAATTGGGCATGCAAGAATTGGATATCAATAACCAAGAGAATGAAAAAGGACCCCTATCTTACACCGTACACAAAAATTAACTCAAAGTGGATCAAACACCTAAATATAAGAGCTAGCACCATAAAGCTTCTAGAAGAAAATGTAGGGAAACATCTTCAAGACCTAGTAATAGGAAGCAACATCCTAAACTTTACACCCAAAGCATAAGCAACAAAAGAAAAAGTAGATAAATGGGAACTCCTCAAAATCAAATGCTTCTGCATCTCAAAAGACTTTATCAAAAAGGTGGAGAGGCAGTCAACTCAATAGGAGAAATGTTTGGAAATCATATATCAGACAAAGGTTTGATTTCCTGTATATACAAAGAAATTATACAACTCAACAACAAAAGAACAAACAATCCAACTATGAAATGGGCTAAAGGTATAAATAGGCATTTTTCTGAAAAGCAAATATAGATGGCTCAAAAGCACATGAAGAGATGCTCATTTTCACTGCCTATAAGGGAAAAGCAGATCAAGACTACGAGATACCACCTCACACCTATAAGAATGGCTGCTATTAAACAAACAGAAACTACAAATGTTGGATAGGATATGGAGAAACTGGGACATTTATGCACTGCTGGTGGGAATGTACAATGGTGCAGCCACTATGGAAGACCATTTGGCAGTTCCTTAGGAAACTAAATATCAAACTGGCCTATGACCCAGCAATAATAGCACTACCTAGATACACCCAGAAGAGCTGAAAGCAATGACACAAACAGACATTTGCACACCAATATTCATAGCAGCATTATTCACAGTCTCCAAAAGATGGAAACAAACAAAATGCCCATCAACAGATGAGTGGATCAACAAAATATGGTATATACATACAATAGGATAGTATGCAGCAGTAAGACAAAATGATGTCCTGAAGCACATAACAAGATGGAATAGCCTTGAGGACAAAATGCTGAGCAAAATTAGCCAGACACAAAAGGACAGATACTGTATAATTCCTCTTTTATGACCAGCATAAAGGTATAATCAGAGACTTATAATACAGAATACAGGGGACTTAGAGATACATAGAAGCTAGAGATGGGTGAACCGTTAGCTAATGAGGTTGAACTCCAATGTAAGGGAATAGATAGGAGTGAGGGTGATTCTCTAGTGGGTCTAGAAGTAATATTACCATATTGAAGATGAACAAGATTGAAAGGGCTTCTATAGACCTACATGGCCCACTGACTCACAGTAGAAATATGAATGAGTTCCTCTAAGAATTACATTAACAATAAGATTATTTTATAAAG
>PVIY010055496.1:0-13712 GCA_004026745.1 Myrmecophaga tridactyla | reverse complement strand
ACAGTGCCAGGTGTTCCTCCATTGGGCGTCACTGGGGATGATTGTTTTGAGTCTCCTACGGCACTGCCTGCTATGTCTCCTGAGACCAAAACCAGCTTGGCTGTTTCTGAGTCCCTGACCCTGCTGCCCTCTGCCTCTGTGCCCAAGGTAATGCTGCCTTCACTTGCCCCTTCTAAATATCGAAAACCCTGTATGAAACAGCGACCTCCAAAGAGAAAGGGAGCTAAGGCCTCTCCCTATCTGAAACCTGCCCCCCTCATCCACCATGCTCCTGTTATCTTCACTGTTCCTGCCGCCACTGTGAAGGTTGTGAGCCTTGGCAGTGGTTGTAACATGATCCAGCCTGCCAACGCAGCTGCTGAGGAGAATTCTCAGGCCATTCCCATCACCACCCTGTTGGTTAACCCTGCTTCCTTCCCCTGTCCTTTGAACCAGCCCCTTGAGGCCTCCTCCATCCCACCCTTAATTGTTTCTGGCAACCTTGTGAATCTTGCTGTACCATCTACCTGTGAAGATAAAGCCCAAGTCAGTGTGGATATCGTTTGTCCTGTGACTGAAGGGAAAAGTGTCTTTCAAGGCACAGAACCCAAATTGGAATCCCAGGAACTATCTCCTCTCTGTACTCCTGTCTTCAGCAAAGAGGAGAACAGCCCAGGGCCTCCACCAGCAGATAGGAGGTGCCAGGAAGAACTGTCAAAGATTGGTGCTTGTTACTGGACAACTGTTAAAACGGAAGAGGGTAGGCAAGTTCTGGAGCTACTACCTCAGGGTTTCCAGGAATCTAAACTCTCACCCTGGGGATTTTCAGGAAATTGTCAATATGGGATCTGAAAATCCTAGGCAGGAGCTCTCCAGTAGATTCCCTGGGCAGGGTGATAAAGTCAGAGAAGCCCACTCTAGGAGTCCATTGATTTGTATTTATTTTTCTTAAATGGTGGGCCACGGTGGCTCAGCAGGTAGAGTTCTCACCTGCCATGCTGGAGACTCGGATTTGTTTCCCGGTGCCTGCCCAAGCGAAAAAAAAAAAGACTCAACGTAGGTGTTTTTTTTTGTTTGTTTGTTTGGTTTGTGCGGGCAGGCAGCAGGGAACATACCTGGGTCTCCAGCATGGCAGGTGAGTACTCTGCCTGCTGAGCCACCGTGACTGGCCCTCAACTTCTGGTTTTGATTCTCTTTATTTTCTTCATGTTCTCAATTTCATTTTATTTACTGTTCTAATCTTTGCCATTTCTTTCCTTCTGTTTTTTTTTTTTTGTGGTTGGTTTGAGGTTTCTCTAGTTCTTCGAGATGAACAGTTACTTCCTCATTTTTTGCTTTCGTTTTTAAAATAGGCATTTATGCCAAATTTCCCTCTCAGCACTGCCTTTGCTGCATCCCATAAGTTTTTATATGTCCTGTTCTCATTTTCATTATGTCGAAATATTTACTGGTATCTCTCATAATTTCTCCCTCCTCTCACTGGTTGCTTAAGAGTATTGTTTAGCCTTCATATATCTGTGAATTTTCCTGCATTCCATTGTTACTTGTTTTCAACTTCATTCCATTGAGAAAGTGTTTTGTATACTTTTTTTTTGGTATGCTGTGTGGCTGGGGTCACATTTCATTCTTTTTCTATGTCAGTATCCCATTATTGTAGCACCGTTAGTTAATTTCTTTTTGTTGTTTGTTTGCTTTTGTTTGTAGACGTTTTGGGAAGTGCACGGGCCCGGAATCGAACGTGGGTCCCCTGCATGGCAAGTGAGAATTTTACCACTGAACTACCCTCGCACCCTGTGTATAATTCTGATCTTTGTAAATTTATTGAGATTTGCCCTTAGCCCAACTAGCGGACTATGCTGGAGAAAGATCTGTTAGCATTTGAGAACAGTGTTTAAGCTGCTCTTGTTGGGTGCAGTGTTCTTTACGTGTCTAGTTCATCTATCAAACTATTCAGAGTCTCTGTTTTCTTACTGATCCTTTGTCTAGATGTTCTAGCCATTGATGAGAGGGGTATAGTGAAGTCTCCAACTGTTATTGTAGAGACGTCTAACTTGTCCCTTTAGTGCTGTCAGTGTTTGCTTCATATATTTTTGGGGCTCTCTGGCTCAGTACATAAATATTCATGATTGTAACATCTTTTTCTCAGGTGTCCCTTTTATTAATACATAGTGTCCAGTTTTGCCTCTCTCTTTTTTCTTTTCCCCCCATGGGCAAAAAACCCAGGTCTCTGGCATGGCAGGTAAGAACTCTGCCTGCCAAGCCACCATGGCCTGCCCATATGTGTCTCTTGTTTTCCATTTCAAGTCCAATTTGTCTGATAGTAGTATGGCTCCCCTGCTCTTCTGGTGAAATATCTTTCTCAGCCTTTTCCTTTCAGCCTATTTTTATGTTTGGGTTTAATTGAGTCTCTTGTATACAGCATAGAGAGAGATGGGTTATGTTTTTAATCCATTCCACCTGTCTTTGTCGTGTTTTTTTTTTGCATGGGCTGGCACTGGGAATTGAACCTGGGTCTCTGGCATGGCAGGTGAGAACTGTGCCTGCTGAGTCACTGTGCCCCGCCCTGTCTTTGTCTTTTGATTGAGGAGTTTAATCCATGAACATTGAATGTAAAGGCGGTTACTTTTTCCTACCATTTTGTCCTTTGGATTTTTTATGTCATATATTGTTTTTTTTTCTTTCTTTACCCTTCCTGATAGTCTTCATTTCTGTACTCTTCTCCAGACTGCTCTCTCCTGTCTTTTCTTATAGTGTTCCCTTTAGTTTTTCTTGTAGTAGTCTCTTGTTCACAAACTGTCTCAGTGTCTGTTTGTCTGAAAATATTTTGAACTCTCCCTCATTTTTTTCTTTCTCATGGGCAGTGACAGGGAATGGAACCTGGGTCTCTGGCATGGCAGGCGAGAAGTCTCCTTGCTGAGCTTCTATGGCTTGCCCTCTCCCTCATTTTTGAAGGACATTGTTGTTGCATATAGAATTCTTGGTTGACAGTTTCTGCCTTGCAGTATCTTAAATATATCACACCACTGCCTTCCGAACTCTAAGGTTTCTGCTGAAAAAGCTGCACGTCTTAACAAGCTTCCCTTGTATGTAATAGATTGCCTTTCTTTTGCTGCTTTCAAAATTCTCTCTTCATCTTTGATATCTGATAACCTTATTGGTAAGTGTGTTGGAGTAGGTTTCTTCAGATGTGTTTTGCTTGTGTAAGCTGTGCTTCTTAGATCTGTAATTTTATATTTTTATAAGGTTTATGAAGTTTTCAGTTATTATTTCCCTTCCTGCCCCTTTCCCCTTCTCTTCACCTTCTGGGACACCCATAACACTGAATTGAGAATTGACAAATAGACCCTCTCATGTAGGGACAACTGATCTTTGATAATGCAGCCAAGTCTACTCCACTGGAACAAAGTAGGCTCTTCAGTGAATGGTGCTTAGAGAACTGACTCCCCATATCCAAAAGAATGGAAGAAGGACCCCCTGTCTCATTCCTTATACAAAAATTAACTCAAAATGGATAAAGACCTAAACATTATAGCTAAGACCAATAAAACTATTAAAGGAAAAGATAGAGAAATATCTTAAAGATAATATGATAGAAGGTGGTTTCCTAGGCCTTACACCCAAAGTGTGAGCAATGAAAAAAGTAATAGATAAATGGGATCTCCTCAAAATCGAATACTTTCATGCATCAGAAGACTTTTAGGAAAGTATAAAGGCAGCCTATGCAATGAGAGGAAGTGTTTGGAAACCTCTTGTCAGATTAAGAGTTCAAAATCCAGAATATATAAAGAGGCTGCAGCTCAACAACAGAAAGACAAACAACCTAATTAAAAAATGGGCAAAAAGATAAAGACAAACACTTTTCCAAAGGAAATACAGATCGTTCGAAAACATGAAGTGATAACTTCACTAAGTATTAGGGAAATGAAATCAAAACCACAAGGAGAACAAAAAATTTAAAGGCCACACCATAGTTTGTTCTCATCTCACACCTGTGAGAATGGCCATCATCAACAACACGGAAAACTACAAATGCTGGAGAAGATGTGGAAAAAGAGGTATACTTATTCATGGTTGGTGGGAACATAGAATGGTGCAACCACTCTGGAGGGCAGTTTACCATTTCCTCAGGAAGCTGTATATGATCCAGCAATCCCATTACAAGGTATATACTCAGAGGATCTGAAGGCAGGGGCATGAATCACATTCGTACACTGATGCTTATAAGCAGCATTATTCATGATTGCAAAGAGATGGAAACATCCAAGTGTCCATCAGTAGATGAGTGGATGAACAAACTGTGGTATAAACATACAGTGGAATATTGTGCAACTCTAAGATGGAATAAAGTCATGAAGCATGCAACAATGTGGGTGAACCTTGAAGACATTATGTTTGAGCAAAATTAGCCAGAGACAAAAGAAAAAATACTCTATAGTCTCATTAATATGAACTAACTATAGAGCAAAGGACCTTCAAACATCCTGTATTTTCCATTGATCCTGAAATGATGCCCAGTAGTCCTCTCAGGAAGCCTGAAGACTCATCCAGTGTTGATAGTCAGTCACTAGGCACCCCAGCTGAGCCAGAAATGGGAGGAGAGAAGGATGGGCCAGAGGAAAGAGGAATATGGGGACTTTGATGACTTAACCAAAGATGAGGAAGATGAGACATCTTCAGTCTCTGAGGAGTCTGCTTTCTGTTCCAGAACTGTCTGAGGAGTTCTGCTCTCTGTTCTGGAACTACAGGTGAGAGTTGGGGAAAATTCTCAATTATTTTGTGGAGTCAGCAATTTGTTTAATTTATTTATGCGTTATGCCAGTCTTGGTACAGTAGAGATAGTCCTAAAATTATTTGTATTTGACTTAGTGTATTATGTGATGTAATTTTGAGGTTAAGGGTAGAGGAGTAGTGGGAAGGGGTGACCTTTTATTACCTAATTGTATTTGTCTTAAACTCATTTAAAATATAGGTCCAATCACCTGAGTACACTTTAAATGCTCTCCAAAAACTAGTTCAATAATATGTGTTGTGTCAAAGAAAACTATTTTCAGGATACAGAAGGACCTTTTAAAATGTATCTTCTTCCCCACTTGTTTCAGCTCTGACTTTGTAATCCAGGGACTTAAAATTTTGATAGTTGTGGTGGGCTCCTGACTGTTTAACCTCTGTTCCTTCTGACGTAAGTCTGGGCAGTTGGCCCTTTCTCACTCTTCGTAAGCCTTCTTTGGATGTTTTTCAGGAAATAATGCAGAGACTTGGCTTGCATCTGAAAGATGTATGAGTCAGGAGGGTAAGTCTGAGGAAGAAAATTCCCAGGAGAACTCAGCCAGAGGAAGAAGAGGAAGAAGAAGCAGAAAGAATGGAAAGCCTCCAGAAAGAGGATGAAATGACTGATGAAGTAGTTGGAGATCCTGCTGAGAAGCCTCTTCCACTGTTCCCTCACCCCAAACTGCTCCAGAAGTGGAACTCAGCAGAACCCCATCAGGTGAATAGATTATCAGAGACATGAGTCATCCTCTTCCTCAGAAGTTGTCCTGGTTAGCTCCTTCTTCTGTTGCTAACTAGCTATTTTCTTTATCTGTCCCACACCCCCATCCTCTCCCCACCAGAAAAGTGGAATCCTAGCTGATGTAGTCATGTCATTTTCTTCTCTCCTGATATTTTACTAAAATTGCTTATTTATATGTTATTTACCCTCAAATGACACCATACTGAAATACATGTACCAAGCACTCCTTATCTGTTTCAATATGGGGCTACAATAAGGAAGGGGAGGCGAAGCTGTGACCTAGAGGAAAGCAGTACCTGGTTTTGTAGGGAGGACTGTGCTTTCTGGAAAATGAAGGTTTTCTGGCTGCACACTACCAGACACAGCTCATTGTTCTGTCTTCCATTAACAATCAGGTCTTAAGACCTGTCAGAGGCATAGCCTCTGTAGGATGATTCTTGAAACGCCCTAACAATAACTCCTTCTTTGTACCCTTTGTAGTCTCTTGTAGTTTCTTGTTGGGGCCCAGAGACTGGGTATTGGCACTTGAAAATTTTCTCTTGTAGGTTTGAGAAGCCCTAAACACATCCCTGGCAAGTGTGAGGACTTCCTGTAGGTTATCTGAATTTGAGTCAAGTACCCAGAGGCAGGCAGCTGTGGGCTCTACAGAAGCCTGTGAAATCTGTTCTAAGATTGGCCTCTGCTGTTGAGATTTTGGTCCTTTCTAATTGCTGGATCAACCTCTGGCCTATGGATTAGTAAGTAGATGGGGCAAAATAGTTCACCAGGTCGCTTGGAGCTGATTGAGGGTGGAACTGAATGGAGTTGAAAACAGAGTGTTCCGCTCTCTCAGCTGCTTCCAGGCAGATAGCCTTCCCCTAGCCCAAGGTGATAAGAACCTCCTTCTTACTAAGAGATCACTACCTATCCCCTAGTTCCCTAACATGTGAAAAGTAAGAGGGTTTTACTTTTTGTTGTAATAAAGACCTTAGGTAAGTCTTATGTCCTTTGCACCTCACTGTGATAGAACAGGCATCCATTCAACAAAGATTTGTTGAATGCCTACCATGTGGCCAACCAAATTCTTTATGCTAGAAATACAGCAATTAAAAAAGACTTAAAATCCTTGTCCATAGGGAGCTTACATTCTCATGGGGGATAGGCAGATGTAAACAGCTAAATAAGGAGAACATGTACTTAATTTGTAGTAATCATGTTTTATGGGAAAATATAGCAAGAGAGTAGAATAGAGTTGTAGGTAAGATTTGTGAGCATGTGCTGTGTTGCAATTTTATGTACAGTGGTTAGGGTAGTATGGTGACCTTCGAAATGTTGGAGAACAAGAGTCTAAACATGAGGAACATCCGAGTAGTCCTTGGCTTTTTGTTCTGACTGCTAAAAACAGGGAAAAGGGGCATAATGGGAGATTATTCTCATTGTCTTATGTAGTTGAATGATAATGGGATGATAATGCATATCATGCTAGTCTTCTCGCAGTATTACCATGACAATCAAATGAATGTTTACATCAGAATTCTTTGTGAACTGTAAAATGCCACAGGGGTTTGAGTGTCTGATTTCACAATCCATAAAATAAAGCAATAAATAACTTGAGATATGCACATTTCTCTGAATCCTTCAATCATATATTAATTGATCTTGTGTTGGAACCCCCCAGTGGCCCAGGATGGAAGGATGCTAGGGTCTTAAAATAAGATCTCAGTTGTAAACTAGAGCCCTGTTGTCTCTGCCCCACTTCCATCCTCTGCCATGTACCCTCCCAATGCATTGTTCTTAGAGTCCTCAAGTCCTGGTCGTGTTGCTCCTTTTCTATCTTTTTCCCTTCTGGAAATCTGCAGGCCTTTGGGAAGAGTCATACATCCCCTCAGCAGTTGGGGATTTACTTTGCGGAGAACCCCTTCCTATCAGAAGATTATTGAAGTCCTATAGGCTTATACAGACTGCCTACCCCAGAAGATGACTGAGGTAATTGTTTCTCTTGCTTCTCTCCATTGTTATCTGGGCCTTAGGCCCTTACCTTCTCTTTCTGATTCATACCATATTCCCTTGTTCGTGAGACGCTCTCTGCACTTTGTGGAGGTGATGAGGAAGGCTAGGATTAGTTAGCATCTCAGAAGATCCGGTAGTCTCCACTTGTGAAAGGGGAACTGAACATCTGCTGACCTCTGCCCCAGTCTCTATGAGGATGAGTTGCTGTGTGTAGGTCTCATTTCTTCTTTGGACAGATTATGTAATTGCTATGTTTCTAAGAATTTGTCCATTTCATCTAGGGTTGTTAATTTGTTGGTATGTAGTTATTAACAGTATACTCTTAACATTCTTTTATTTCTGTGAGGTTGGTAGCAAAGTCCTCACTTTCTCCTGAATTTCTTTGCTTCCTTTCTTTATCTTTGCCAGTCTAGCTACAGCTTTGTCAATTATGTTGATATTATAAAAGAAACTTGGTTTTTGTTTACTTTATGATTTTTCTATTCTGTATCTGTGCTCTAATCTTACTATTTCCTTCCTTCTATCAGCTGGGTTTAGATTGTTCTTGTTCTAGTTTCTTTAGGTGTGAAGTTAGGTTAGGTTATTCATTTATAATCTTTTTTTTCAATATAGGCCTTTGGAGCTATAAATTTCCCTCTGAGCTTCGTCTGTGCTGCATCTCTTCACTTTTGTTGTGTTTTTGTTTTGTCTCAAGATATTTCCTAATTTTCCTTGTGGTTACTACTTTGACCTAGTGGTTATTTAATAGTATGTTTAATTTCCAGAATTGTTATTTTCCAGAATTTCTTCTGTTAATTTCTGTCTAACTCTACTCCATCGTAGTCTGGGAAGATACTTTGTAGGATTTCAGCATCTTTGCAAGATTTCAGTATCTTAAAGATGTGATTTGTGACCTAACACGTTCTGTCCTACAAAATGTTCCATGGGAACCTGAGAAGAATCTGTAATGTGAACCTGTAATGTGCTCTTGTTGGATGGAGTGTTTTATATATGTCCATTAGGTCTACGTGGTTAATAGTACTGTTCAAGTCTCTATTTCTTATTGATCTTCTGTTTACATATTCTGTTAATTATTGAAAATAGTATATTGAAGTCTCTAACCATTGTTGTAGAACTATTTCTTTCAGTTCTGTCAATTTCTGCCTCATATCTTGGAGCTCTGTACTGATGCGCCTATATGTTTATATAATCTCTATATTGTCTTGCTGGATTGGAACTTATCTATATATACTTCATTGTTCATTGTAGTCTTTTCTTTTTTTTTTTTTTTTTTTTTTTTTTTTTTTTTTTTTTTTTTTTTTTTTTTAACTTAAATTCTATTTTGTCTGACAATAATATAGCTACCCGGCTCTCTTTTGGTTACTGTTTGCATTGAGTATCTTTTTCCACCCCTTCACTTTCAACTTCTTTGTGTCTTTGTACATAAAGTGATTCTCTTTATAGATATCATATAGATGGATCATGTTTTCTGATCCAGTTTGCCAGTCTCTGCCTTTTAATATAGTAATTTAATCCACTGGCATTTAAGGTAACTGAAAATAATTAAGTTTTGTCATTTAACTATGTTTTTCGTATCTTTTGTTCCTCAATTATTCTTGCATTGCCTCCTTTTTTTCTGTTAAGTTGCTTTGTGTAGTGTACCAGTTTGACTCCCTTTTCTTTGTTTGCATATTTTTTAGTTACTTTAATACAATGAACATCTTAAACATTATAACAGCCCACTTCCACTAAGTACCAAACAAGTTTCAGTAGTATATAAACATTCTATTCCTATGTATCTTCCTCCCGTCCCCTTTTTATTGTTACTATCTTCTATTATTTTAATTTTTATATTTTATTCTATATTTTCATATTTTATCTTTTATCACTATCTTTTATACTTTTTCTGCCTATTAACATAGATTTATAATGTTACTTTACACAAAGCAATGGGGGAAAGAACAGTTACAAATCAAAGGTAAAATAATACAGGAATTTAAGTATGTAGTTTGCTTGTTTTTCAGCCTGAAGGACTCCATTTAGCCTTTCTTGTAGGGCAAGTCTTCTGGTAATGAATTCTTTTAGCTTTTGTTTACCTCATTGTGTCTTAATCTTTCAGTTTTGAAAGATAAGTTCTTGGATTCAAAATTACTGCTTGGCATTTTTTTTTCTCTAAGGACTTTAAATTTGCTATCCTACTCTCTTCTGGCTTCTGTGGTTTCTGATGAGTAATTTTATTGGGGACTCCTTATATGTGACAAATCTCTTGCTGCTTTCAGAATTCTGTCTTTGGATTTTTACAGTTTCATTCTAATGTGTCTTCGTGTGGGTCTCTTAAAAATGGTCTATACTGCTTAGAGTTTATTGAGCTTCTTGGATGTATATATTCATGAATTCCATCAAATTTAAGTTTTCAGCTACCTTTCCTGCCCCTCTCTCTCCTCATACCTCAAGGTACATAATGTTGTACACTTGGTGTTCCACTGGTCCCTAAAGGTTCTGTTCATTCTTAATTTTTTTTCCTGCTTCTCATGCTGGATAATTTCTACTGTCCTATCTTGAAGTTTGCTGATCCTTTCTTCTGCCTTTTCTAATCTGCTGTTGAATCTGTCTAATGAGTTTTTAATTTCAATTAGGGTACTTTGCAGCTCCAAAATTTATTTTCTTCTATCTCTTTATTTTGTTCAGTGTTACCAGTTTTAATTCTTTTGCATATGAATTCCTTTATCTCACTGATCATATTTAAAATGGTTGATGTAAAGTCTTTAATAGTTCCAATGTATGAGCTTCCTCAGGCATCGTTTCTGGCAAATTATTTATTCCTGTGAATGGGTCAAATTTTCCTCTTTGTGTATCATTAGTTGTTTTTTTTTAACATGGGCAGGCACCAGGAATCGAACCCAGGTCCTCGGGCACAGCAGGCAAGCGTTCTTACCTGCTGAGCCACCGTGGCCCGCCCGTATCATTAGTTCTTGTTGAGAACCTGTCACTTCGAATATTCTGTTGTTTTAACTCTAGAAATCTAGTTCTCCTACTACTCTGGGAGTGGTGACCATTATATAGTGGGTGGCTAGGGATTGGGTCAAGGGTGGAAGTTCTGTTTCTGATAGAATATCCTTGAGATGGTGATTTAGGAGTAGGGGAAACTGCCTTTCTTATGAGGAAAAAACTAAGTTACAGATTTGCAGAATTCCCTTATAGTGATTCTTCAAATAAAGCAGTATAAAATGCAAATTAAGACAAGTATCTACTTATTAATGAGCAGTTAATAAGTGGTAGACTGGGGTACCAAATTTCTTACTCTTTTATGTCAACCTGTGTCTTAGTGTTTAATTCTTTCACAAACTGGTAGAAAAGGGCTGAATCATACAGAGCTGCCAGGAACTCTTGCTTGTTTCAGTAAGGGTCCCAGGGACCGTAACAGGATAAAAGTATAGATAGGAAGTGAAAGAGTATCCTGAGGGAGAACTTCAGTTGTGCATTATCAATCTTTTAAACTAACTAAAGTTTGGAAAATACAACTCCTGGAAAATTCTATGGAATTGTGTTTCTTAGATTTCCAACAGGTAAATTTTCAGAGAAATTCAATTTGGCCAATCTGAAGTCTTTTTCCATATTATAAATCTAACACAACACTTTAAGAAAGATATTTTTCTTTTTTAAGGAAAAGATCCATGATTACCTTAAATGTGAAAACCACACCAAAAAACTCTTTTGTTTCAGGAAGTAGGGTACATCTTGTTGCTATTATGGTCATTTCAGAAGGAATCCATTTCAATGAAGTTTAGAAGGTAACTGCAGTGATTTCTAATCCCATGAGTGCAGGTGTCTCGCTGCTCTTTCTGTGCACTGTGGGATTTCCCCATCTGATTAGGTCCAACATAAAGGAAATGTCCATGTCTTCCAGGGATGGCGTGATCCTGCCTTAGAGATAGGCACATATCCGCTCCAGTTGCCCAGGATTTGCATTACTTAGGAACAGCAGCTCTTTTTTCCCTTCTTCAGTTTGAGCTAAAATGGAGTCAGACACAGGTATCAGTTTCCTCCTGCTGCACTTGTTTCCCCAAAAATTCTAACCAAAGACTACATTATGTAGATTACATACCAGTATAATTAAGAAATCTCACTTCTTGATCCTTTATCCCAATAAACTATTATTCAAGCCTGATTTCCCTTTCTGGGTCTACTTCACTCCAGCGACCCCTCCCTCTGTTGCAAGAGTATCTTCTGAACTTTAGGACTACTTCAAAACTCCGAACCCCCTTAGAAATCTCACCATTGTGCCTCACAACCCATAGGTCTTTTATAATCTCCACTCTACTCCTTTAAATAACATATCCCAATTATAGTTAACATATTATCTAAGGATAAAACAGCCTCTGGTTTTCCTCTACATTCCCAGGGTAAGGGCAAAGGTGAAATAGATGGAATGCTTACAGTTGACATGAATCAAATATGGTGATAAAGTTAACAATTTATATTGTTTAGTGTTTTTAAATTTGTGCTTTACTCATATTTCAATATATATACTAGAACAGCTATGGTAAGGATTTAGTTTGGTGTTGGGGTAGCCTCTCACATAGTATTAACTATCATTTTGTGGTTGCTTGGACACACCAGTCACTCAAAGTTTGTTGAATGATGAATGAATGAGAGAATGGAAGCGACCCTAACTCCTAGAAACTCTGCCCAGCGGCTAGAGTTAACTTGGCCTCCTCATTTAGGATGAGCATTTTATTCTGGACTAAAAAGAAAATTTAGGGAGAGATATAATCTCTTGAAAACTAAACCTTAAGCCCCCACCCCAAACACTTTTCTGGTCCATCTAATCAGACAGAAAAAACAAAGGAAAGAGGGAAAAGGATGAAATACAAATTACAGGCTGCTGCTGTGGGAGGAAATAAGAGCTCAAGGGTCAATTCAGTGGGACTCTTCTGGGAGCACAAAGCCCTAATAGAAAACAAAAACAAAAACTGACATTTCTCATGTTGAAGCCAGTTGTTCTCCAAGTAATACTGAATACAACTTTCAAATTCCTTTGGGTTGTAGTTGGAAACCAAAATGGGAATAAAGGGATCCAGAGTATCAAATCCTTCCTGGAGAAGGAAAAGGATAAAAATATACAGTATTACTTAAATGACACATCAGCAGAGAGACAGATTATATTGAAATGCTTTTGAGAGTCAAATGTGTATCTGTATGTAAAAACCTTTTTTTCTTCTATTCTCCTGATCCCCATTCTCTGGCTAGCCACTTTTCTGTGTAAATTTTTCTTTTTGACAGCTACAACTTTTGGAAACAAGTTAATGTTTTGTATACTCAAAAACAGAAAATAAAATCAACAAAAGATGGGTTAAAAAATAACCTACATGGAACGGAACAGAAAGTGAAATAAATGAATCAAGTTGTATTTCAAATCTCAAACACAACATTGAAGGGGAGGGGAAGGAACTAACCCAAATAACTTTAGAACAGAGTATTTCATTTTTAGAGTCAAGGGTTAGCATTACTGAAAGTACATTTATTGTATTCTATGCTGGAATAGATGTCTTTTGGAAATGGGGTTACAAAATGGAAAGGGGGAAGAATATAATAAATGCTGTGGTTCTAGACTAGAAGAAGTATCAGTATGATGTCATGGGTTTTTAAACGTACATGTAAATATAACCAAATATACACGCACAACACACAAGTATGTGTGCCTACATTTATACTCAAGTGTATGTGATATACATGCATACATGTAAATTTACTAGTTTTACTAAGAACGTTTAGAAGAAATGACACCACAGTAGAAGTCAAGTACACCTGGCACTCAGGTCTTGGTTTCTAAATACCATTCTCCCATAAACAAATCAACGCTACTGGGAAAAATGGCTAAATTAAGGACTGGGGCATAAATTTAGGAAGTACTCAAATGATGGGAACATGTCAAAAGGACATAGAATCCAACTTGAAAGGGCCTCTACTGGACAAAACTGGGACAATTTGAGCATCCAAATAAAAAATGATAGTAAAGGTTTATAGTCCATTAGATAAGGATCCATAAGTCTGCAATGGCATGAATGCATACATACATACAGATATACATAGAAGTGAAAGTTCTTACTTACAGTAGAATGACATGATACAGTTAGAAGAAATGATGGATGGAGCTAGAAAATCTCCACTTGCCAATCATAATAAGTGATTTATTTAGGGGAAAATCACCAATGGATGCTAAAACTAGTAGGTGAAAGTTTGAGTAAGAGGATAC
>PVIY010055495.1:0-13714 GCA_004026745.1 Myrmecophaga tridactyla | reverse complement strand
GGACCGCAGGGACCCCCTTCCCGGGGACACACTCACCTTTACTCTGCCTCACTTGTCTCATGGCACCTGCCGCGTCTGCTGTGTGGTTATCTGATCACTTACTTCTGCTGTGTCCCCCCGCCCCAGCTGCGCACTCCCCGAGGGCAGGGCCTGGTCCCTTCACTTGCCACTGTGTTCCCAGCAGGAGGTGCTCAGCAGATAAATGAACAAGGCATGGGTAAGGGAATGGCTCCAGCTCCCACTCACACGTCCTAGTGTCGTGATCTGGGGCTGCCCCTGCGCCTGTTTCCTCGCCGGCAGGACGGGGCGGGGGTCCCTCTTCCTGGGGCCCCTGTGGGTTTACACGGGATGGCATCCCTGCGCAGCCCGGCCCGGGCCCTGAAGCTGTCACTGTCCACCCTGAGGAGGAGGATCTGACCTCTCTTCTCAAATCGGCCTCCACCCGGGGTCTGCCCTGGTCTGGTGGCCCCGGTCCCTGCCTCCACCCCAGCTTGGGAACCCCCAAATCCCTCCAGCGCGGCCAAGACGGAGCCTGGTGGAGCTGGATTCCACTCCTCCCGGCTGCACGCTCACAGAGAGCCGCCCGGGACGCTTCTCTGAGAGTTGTTGGGTGCTCTGGGCCCCTGGCTCCTATCTCGTTGCCATTCACCTTCTCAAGTCAGAGACTGCTTTCTACAAACACCTGAGGCGCTTTTCCTGGGGCCATTTTCTGGTCTTGGGGTCACACTCGGGGTGCAGGGGAAACCAAAGGAACTAGGGAGTCCCTGGAAGCAATGCTCAACCAACAGCAGACGGGGAGCTGGTGGGTGGCTACAGGTCCCCCACCTCCAGCGAGAGGGAGCACCTCTGCTTTTCGCTCCACCCCAGCCCCAGAGGCCACCCTGGGACTGAGCCCCAGTGGCCCACATGGTAATGAGCCTGAAAATGTTCCTGGTACTGTCTTCCTTCCTACCTTCCTCACTCCTTCCCTCACCAGCCAGACTTTCCAGGGATTGCCTCCCCCCAAAACTACTTGTGCTTCTTTCAGGGTCTCCTTCTGGGAGAACCCAAACCGAAAAGATATTGAGCCCCATTCCTTTCAAACTTAAAATAGGGATAATATTGTACTGACTTTCTAGGTTTGTTGTAAGGATTAAAGGGAATGATCCCAGAAAATGGGATTTTGTCCCCATAGGCTCCACCTCTTCTGGCTGAATCATTGGCCCCCCAGCCTCTTTCATTTTCTCTTCTCACCTCTGCACACTCAGGTCTGGCCAAGCGCGGAACCCATATTCTAGGTGGGCGAAGGCTAAAGATAGACTTTCCCCTCCTTGCTTTATACCTCTATTAATGCAGCCTCAGATCTCATTAGCTCCAGAGGCTCCTATTGTATTAAAGAGGGAACTCACAGCACTTTGCTTTCTTCTTGCTGTGCTAGAATGGAGGCCCAAAGGTACTGGGTCCCAAGACCTGGGTTTCTTATTTACTCAGCCATGCAGCAGCTGCATGATGGGTTCCAGCCTGTCAGTCAGACTTGTCACTGAGCCAGGTTCTATCACCACAGATAAGATGACCTGCAGGAGAACTACCCTGTCCACCCATGGAATTATGAGAAATAATAAGCCTCAGTTACAATTCTTTTTTAACATGGGCAGGCACTGGGAATCAAACCTGGGCCTCTGGCATGGCAGGCAAGAACTCTGCCACTGAGCCACTGTCTCCCAGTTACAATTTTTATAATTAGGGCAATTGTAGCTTTACAGAAAAATCATTCCCATAAACCATACCCCCACAGCTTTCCCTATTAGTAACATTTTGCATTATGGAAATTACTGTTATTTTAAACCACTAAATTTTGAGGTGGTTTGTTACGCATTACATAATTGATCCAGAAATTGTTACAGGGAACAATTTGCTGTTGTAAACAGAAATCTAAAACATTTGGCATTGGCTCAGGGACTGAGTGGTGGGCAGCAGCCGGGAAAATGGCCAGGAGACTGTTGGAGCACAGAGGGGCTCTATGAGGCAGGGTGCACCACCCAGGCAAGTCTGCTGCCCACGGTGATTTGGAAGATAGAAAATGTGCTTATGAACTTGTGGGTCCCTCTAAGAAGTTCTCTAAGAGGATTGTTGAAATTGCTAGTTACTCAGCTCCTAAGACTCTAAAGAATCCAAAAGGCGAGGGGGGCGGTGCATACAAAAGAATTCGGCATGGCGTGACTTCCAGTCAGATACATAAGAAACCCATAAAGTTTTAAAGGAGTTCAATCAGTGAAACCACTTCAAGCTTGGCCTGAAAGTAACTGGATCCATTAAAAATGAAAATAGGCCCCTGAGTCCCTAACTTTGTATGGGCAAGAAACAGGATGAGAAAACTAGTCAGCTGCAAATATTGACCTTTTCTCATGGAAAAAGCATGATTCAGGGGGGAGAGCCAGGATTCCAGAGAGGACCACTAAGAGCCATGGAGAACCGGGTCCAAGGAGCAGAACAGAGCGCTGGTCCCATTATCTCTGCTCCCAGGAGACGCAGGAACCAGCAACCGGCGTCTGGCTGAAAGGAAGTGCCAGGAACCAGGGGCTGCAAAGAGCCTCCAGTACCACCCCTTTTGGACGGGGAATATCTGTTGTGGTGTCCTGTCCCCTTTCTCCTTTGCATTGGGTGTGTAGGGGGTACTTCATGAGCCTCAGCTGCCAAGGGCCCTGATTCAGAAGACAAGACCCTGGCCTTCAAGCCTGAGCAAGAAACCCTAATGGGATGAGGGACGAGCATATTTTGCACGTGGCAGGAATGAAGAGGCGTTGCAGAGACTGTGACAGATGGAAAATCACAGACACAAGATTTTGTAGTCCTTCCCGCCAGCGATGGAGTCTATTTCCCCAGCCCTTGGATCTGGGTTGGCCTCATGACTTGCTTTGACCAAAAAATGTGGTGGAAGTGATATGAGAATGCTCTGAAGTCTAGTGAAATATTAGAAATAAGCCAGAGGGTCATTGTCAGGGGACTCGCTAAATAAACAGTGGTACAGCCAAACCTTGGAATGCCTGTAGCCTAAAAACAAGGCACTTCTATTTCTATCAAGATGGAAACATCTCCAAGACACCTTGTTGGGTTGTGAAAGGACGGTGCCAAATGGTAACTTGAAGTCAGATTTCTTTTATGTTAAAATATAAGGAAAACAATACCATGTTTGCCTGTGGATATATAGGGGTGTGTGTATTTCTGTGCATACAAATGCATTCATGTGTTTGTGTAAGATCATTAGATAAAAAAGATCTGATAGGCAGCACACCAAACTAAAAATAGGGGTTTAACTCTAGGGAGGGGAGAGGAATTGGGGGGCTGGAACGAGAGGGAACTTTATTTATTTTTACTTTATATATCTCTGTATTGTTTGTTAATTTAATGGTGAGAATGTATGCATACTTTAATTGTGACATTAAAAAAGTGGAGGCTAAGAAACAAATGTAAGCAATTATCTGCTGCAGAATCCAGCCCTGATCACCGTGATGCTCCCCACCTGTGGTGAGTGGCAACCACTGCTTCTCCATCTTGGAGGATGCTGCTCCTGGTGATTTCTCAGGGCTGGCGTCCCCTGGTGCTGCCGTCCACACCTCCTGCCATCCTGGCCACCAGGTCTCTCTTAGTGTCCCTTCTCTCCTCTGCAGCCGTAAGATCGTCTCTTTGATACAGAAGGCTCCGGAGCCTCACGCGTGAGTTTGTGGTTCCTGCCACCTCTCTCTGATGCCACTTCAGCCCCAGGCCTTCCTCTTCCTCGGGAGCACTCAAACGTCATGATTTCTTGTCCTGAGTGGTTTTTATGGGTAGCCAGAATGATGTAGAGGGAACCAGCACAATGGGGTTCACAGGGCCCCACCACTAGCTGAGAGAACTTGGGCCAGCCACTGACTATTACTGCCCCAACCCAAGCCTCCACTTTTTATGAAATGGAGGCAGGAGTGTCTTGCTCCTGGGCTTCTGTGAAAAGTCAACAGGTGTGCAGCAGCTGGGACAGAGGAGATGCTCGTAAAAGGACTTTCTCTTTCTGCCACTAATTCCAGCCCTGGCTGAAAATCTCTCCGTAGCTGTGTGACTTACTTGACCTCTCTGAGCCATACCTGTCACATGGTGATAATGACACCTTCGCAGTGTTCATTCATTCATTCATCCAGTATTTCTCAAGGAACAAGGGTCAGGCACTGTGCTAAGTATTAGGGACGGAGCATTGAACAAGAGAGACAAAGTTGACAGTCTTAACGCTGATTACTGTCTAGCGGAAAAGAAAGAACTAAAACAAATGACTATAGATAATTGTCCTGAGTCTAGAGGTGATGCAATAAAGGATCTCGTAGGTGCCCAGGGAGGCGGCCACCTCACCCACTGCAGTTCTGGCCAGGCTGCTCCTGGAGCCCAAGTAGCCTGGCTCCCTCTCCTGCCCATGGGTACTCAGGCGTCTCCTGTACTGTCCTCTGTGACCTCCCAGAAGGCATGGCGTCTCCTCCAGGCCAGAGCACTGCAGCTCAGAGCAGCCCAGACCCCCAACCCCCATCCTAGCCCTCCACTGCCCTTTGCCTGGGGCTGTCTGGGTTTCTTGAGGAGACATCCCCTCCATTCTCTCTAGGAATTTTTTTATCTTCCTTGCTAAGCTAGAGTGCGCGTGGAGAGGTCCCCAAGGAGCCCTCACACTCTCCTGCAGAATAATAATAAGCATTGTGATAGGCCTGGCAATTTGCATTCATTTCCCCCTTTACCCTCATGGCTGCTGTGGGTGATGTCATGTCCCCAGTTTCCAGAGGAGGAAACTGAGGATCAGAAAGCTGGTTAGTGGCTGTGTTTGCATTCAGGCTCAGATGCTCTCTGCCATTGTGATCTGCAAGAATCTGAGTCAGAGCTGGAGAGAGCAGGGATGGGGTGAGGATGAGGGAGAAACGTCCAGAGGCTGGGTGGGGAGGGATCAAGTCTAGAGTTGTAGCCTGGCCTCTCTGTCTAAGAAGGTCCCTCCACGTGAGCGGGGAGACAGAAAGACACGGAGAGGAGAATCTATGGGACACGTCTTGAATATTCAGTTCCAAGACAGGATCTAGTGGCTGCTGTGAACAGTCGCACAGGCTGTGCACTGCACAACTGCATATGGCACCGTTCACGCCGCAGTCCACGAGATGGCACCCTTTAGGGATATGCGGTTCACCTCCTACGATGGTTCCCAGCAGTCCTGGATCTGATGCCATGGGGTCAGGGAGAGGCTTTCCCAGCCTGAAACAGGGCCCCTGGGCCCCTGCTGGGAAAAGAGCTCGGAGAGGGACAGCCCAAAGGAGATCATCAGGTCTCCCAGGAAGAATGAAGTGGGCTGCGAGCTCTGCCTTCCCCAGCAAGCTCTCCTGGGTCTCTGCCACTGTGCATCTGGTGGGCTTATGCTTTGCCACCCAGCACACACACCCCTGCAGCAGGCAGAGGTCCCTGCACGCCCAGACCTGGCATGTGGATATGCTAGTCTTGCGTCGCTGCAGCCAGGCTGACTTTTGGGGCTTGCCTCCAGCCCAGCAACCGCCGCTGGCCGCCTAGCCTGGCCGGCTTCTGAGTCTTCCTTCTCTTCTCCCAGGGACAACTTGGGGGTCTAACTTGGTGCTTTCCCCAGAACCCTTCTGGAAGCCAATTTGGGGGGTCAGCAAGCCTCAGGGGCATTGAGAGAGGGACAGCCATTTATCCGCTTTTAATGGACTCAGCGCACAGAGCCCGTCTCTTTAACATGCAGGGCGAGTGTGGAGCCGCCCGCCGGGCGGGTGGCCTGGTGCACCCATCCCCGCTGCATAAATCCCAGGACCCCCCTCCCCTCCCTGTCAGGGGCCCGTTTCAGCCCACAATGGTGATGGTTTATTGCAGCTCACTTCCTGCTGTGAGTAAATAAGTTTGTCTCCTTAAAATTCCCTAGGCAATTAGGAGAATGAAAGACTGAGCTTTGGATTAGCATTTATTTCTTCTGAACGTTTATATGAGGCCATTTTCCCACTGACAAATCGTGGGGCAAATTGTTCTCGAGAAAGTCTGTCTGCGGCAAAGGTGCTATGATTAAACGGCTGGTGTAAATTTGGGGCCATAAATCCTTTCCCCAGGTTAACGGGGATTTATTCCCAGCAATTGCATTACGGGGCTCCAAGAAATAATAATAAACGAGGTTGATTTTGCACCTGTTTCAGGGTAATTAATATGCACACTAAAGGGGAAGGGGGTTGTTTTTCCAAACTACCTGGCTTGGGGCTCAGGATCCAGAGTCACTCGGGCCTCCGGATCAGCCTGGCTCAGGATGAAGGGCTGCTGCGGTTGGGAAGGAGCTCGAGGCAGGGAGGGGTCTGGGGTCCGGGCTGAAGCTTTGGTGTTGCAGGCAGCAGAAGCCACTGAGTCAGCTGGAGTCAGGGAGGGTTTGCTGTAAGGGTGAGGGGGCAAGCGAACATTCAGGAAACTCAAGTGTGAAGTATTGCACAGAATTCACTGATTGCAAGAGACCAAAACGGAGGTCAACCAGATTGAAGGCAGTGCTGCCGAGCCAAGACCCCGGAGATTAGGGTGGAGGTTCAGGGCCCTCTCTCTGACTCTCAGCTCTGCTTCTCTTTACTTTTTCAGAATTGTCCCTGATAGAGGCCTTCCCGAAGGAAGCCAAAGTGCTCCCAAATGGAAGGAGAGTGTGGGAGACCCATTTGCTCCCTCCTCAGTGCCATGCAGGGATGAAGGGGGTGAGAGCTATTCCTGAAGCATCTTGGAGGGGCTCAGCCTTTCCAGGCACCATCTCAAGCCCATCCTGGCCAGAAGACATCTGTGGACTTTCAGACCCGCCGGGCACCCACCCGCCGCCTCGCACCACTGCCTGCCATTTTGCACACATGCCTGGGGGACATGCCTTTTGTTTGCAGATTTTGCCCAACCCTCCAGGCCCAGTGCCAGGGTCCAGGACCCCTGCCCAGCCCTGGTCAGATCTCTCCTGGAGACCTCTGGCCGTAGGACTCCAGCCACTGCCTGCATTATTTTTCCCTAAAAGACTGACCCTAAATCCTGTGCCCCCCATGCTGGAGCTAAGCCACGCCGAGGTGAGGTCTCCTAGGAAGAGGGTTGGAACCCCCATCCCTCTGCCTGATTACCTTTGATCATCTCTGCCTTGTCTGGTTCCAGCTCCTTCTATTTCTCCTCACCTCATCCCCACTCTGACCTCCTGCCTCTGGCCGGGGCAGCTGAGGCTTCAGGGGGCCCCTTATTGGATTCCTGTGGGAAAAAGTGGTTGGCGTGAGCTCTCCAAACACAAGCTTGATCACAGTATTTTCCTGAGAGGCAGTGAAAGTGCAGCCACTGTGAGCTTGGGCTCTGGAGTCAGACGGCCTGGGTTCAAATCCCAGCTGTATCACTTTCTAGCTGTGCCAATCTGTCTAAGACCCTTCACCTCTCTGAGCCTGTTTCCTTCTCTTCAAAATGAGGATGATAGCAGTGCCCAGCTTGCCTGTTTTGGCTTTTTGCAAAGTGTAAAAGTGATGGATTTTATGATTATGCCAAACGTGGGGAGACAGAGAAGGGAAAGGTGAGGGAGTGGAAGTGGGGCATGTCAATGAGACTTGAGGCCATACTGGAAAGGAAAGAGTAACTCTGTGGCTTGGAACTCAGCCTTCCTTGCAGCAGGTACTTTGGCAGTCTAGAGAGTGGTTGGCTCAGTCTGAGGCGGCTAGAGAAGGATTCATGGAGACCCAGGAGAGAAGGACATCAGAGATGGGGCTTCAGCGGTCAGTAGGAGTTCTTCAGGTGGAGCCGGGGAGAAGGGACATTATTCCAGGCAGAGAGGACAGCACAAGCACATGCGAAGTAGGAGGAGAGGACTAACTGTGGAGGGAACTCCTGAGGTGTGGTTTGAAGCTCACGGCAGAAACTCAGGTGTAGAAGAAAATCCAATGACCTCTTTTCTTGCAATCAATTAAATCTGACCCTGATGGGGGGCACGGGGGATTCATTTGTCAGCTCTGAGGTCCTACCTTTTTTGAAGTCTTACCAGAATCTAGGGGACTCAGGTGGTGTCTGAAAACTGGGGCAAGTCCTCAGATCTGCTGTCCCCTGTGTCCCCCGCAGCTGACACTCTCTTTGTCTGAGCTCCCCGAGGTCCCTGAAGGGACCCATGTGGCCTGGGGCCCAGGCATCTGTGTCCAGGCTGGTGTCATGGGGCCTGGGGCCCAGCTCAACGCATGCCGTAGCAGCCCCCCTGGACGCCCTGAGAGGGTCTGCGGACTGATCTCCTTGCAGCCCAGGAGGAAATTCTCTTCTCCCTCTCGGTCCAGGACCTCTTTCTTCTCTTGGCTCTCTCACTTTGGGTCATCTCCCCAAGTTTCCTCAATGGTGTAAAAATTGTTATAAAAACCAGGAATTCAGTGGGCATGTAATATTTTTTAAAAATATGCTTAAAAAAATTTTAAAAATAAAAATATTCTTTTTAAAAAAATATTTCTATTTAAGAAAACAAACAATACACTCAGAACCACCAAAAATGGTTAGTTAGCTTAACCACAGGCATATTTAATTAAAGTGTCCATAGAATTATTGTAAAACCTGTGTTTGCACAGTAAGTTTCTTAAGCCAATTTAAAATTAAGGCAACAAGGAAAAAAATCTACAAATTCAGATAACAAAGTTCTTAAATTCTAAATATTAAACACTAACGTAAATACCATTTGATCAGCTGTCCAAACTGTGAATGCTCTCAAAATATCAAATAGAAAGTTCTTACAAATATCTGCATTGCTACAGTAATGACTTATGTTACTAAACATTTTCCTGATTTTAAGAAAATATGAAGATACAGATATTTTGGCATGCACTATTTTTAGTTTACAAAGTCCCTGGGGCAAGGACCTACAAAAAAGGCTCTGCCTGCTGGCTCAAAATGCAAAGAGAGAAAAAAAGAGAAGAAAATAAGAAAAGAGGGAACGTACAAAAATGTGTAAAAAAATTATCCTACCATGGTGCAACGCAGGAGGGGGCGTGTACGAGATGGGCTGGGTATGGGGCCCGAAGCTGGAAACTGAAGCGACTTAAGTGTCAGGCTGTATACCTGCGGGGACTTCATCTGGGGAGAGATGGTGCTTAGGAGAGAGATGGGAGAAACTCCTGCCTGGGACCCCTTTAGTGACCATGGGGCCAAAGCTCTTGAACCTAAGACCCGAATCCCTATGTCCTGCTTTGGGATCGTCCTGTGAGACTGCTGGCTAATAGCAGGAGAAGCCGGATGCCACATTTGCTAATAAATGTCTGCAAAGTTTGTTATTATCTCAAACCTCCTAACATGCCTACAAAATGTAGAAAACTCTACAAATGCAGAGTTAAAGTTTGAGCAAGGTTAAGCATCTTGCTCAGGGTTGCAGAGCCAGTGGGGACACACATGGGTCTTAAACTCAGGGCTGTTGAGTGATGTGCAGTCAGGTCCCAGGATCTGAGTGAAGGCAGAGAGCCAGGCTCCTGCTAAGCCCTGTCCCAGGCCCCGAGTCCCGTCCAGCTCCTCCTTGGAGATTTTGTTCTAGGTCAGGTTTCCTGTTCCCGGCTGGAGGGAGGCGGGGAGGGGAGAGAAGACATTTCTGTTCGCCTGCATCTTATCACTCAAGCTAGGTAGATTTTTGCTTGGCTGAGCTGAGATCAAAAAGTAATTTTTCTTTTTGCAACAGCCAATTAGAAATTCATTTATTTTCACATTACGGACATTTGGCAAAAATTTCTTTGGCAATTTAGCTCCATTTATAGAGTCTGCATAAAGGGAGACAGTGAGGCTGGGGAAAAAAAAAAGGCAAAGCCCCGGGCAAAAATTAGATGCAGAATCATGTATTAGAAATGGGATGTATTTACTATTGTTTTTGAAAATTAATGGTGCATTTTTAGCTTTTATAATGTAATTTAATGATGCAACGCATCTAATAATAAAAAAAAAAGAACACGTTTTAACTCAGTCGCACAGGCCCGCTGGGGCCAGCGCAGGACACCTTTTCCATGGAAAGAGGTTGGAACGGAATGCTTGGGGCCGTTCTCTTTCTGCGGGAGACAAAAGAAAATAAAAGGAAAATGCTCTTGTGTGTGTGTGTGTGTGTTTCCATCTGGGGTATCAGCAGGAATCCAATAAAAAGGACATTTTTCTTTCTTTCGTATTGGTGTTGGCACTGTGCTGGCACAGCATAGGAGCAGCCGTTGGTTCCGGGGTGTCTGAGGATGTTGACTGTCTTGGTCACCCCTGGTGCTAAGACCCTGGGGGGCGGATGGGGAAATGGGCTCGGAGCTGTGGGGGGGGGGACCCTCCTGGGCTCTGGGCAGGGCGTGTCGGGGTGTCCACCTGAGGATTGGCCAGCCTTGCTGAGCTCGGGACATGCTAGCCTCCTGGTTCCTGCACGTGTCTCTCATTTGCTTGCCCCAGAGTCTGGATTCCCACCTGCCATTGGTCCCATGTTGGGTGGAGGCAGTGACGGCCCCCCTGAGAGGCACAGGACGCCTGGGAGGGAAGCGGGGGTGGGGCAGGGGTGCCCGGCAGGTGAGTGTGGGATGGCCTGGAGTTTGTTTTGAGTCAGGAGCCGAGGGGGGGGGCTCTTTTGTTGCCCTCCCCCCGCCGGCAGAATGTAAGCTCCTCGAGGGTGGGGTTCACTCTGTCTTGTGGGCTGTCTCCCCGGCTGCGTTGCCCACCCTAGACACCTAATAGATATTTTTTGATGGACAGACCAACGGACAGATGCTGGGCTGGGCACACGCAGCGAGGAGGTGGGAACACAAGCATCTGTGTGATAGGGGAGGACGCATGGGACAGGGAGGTTAGGGAGCTTTCTATGTTCACCCGGCCAGAAAGCGGCAGAGCAGGAGCCTAACCTGGGGCTGTCTCACTCCAAAGCATTTGCTCTTACCCACGCCGATTATGGGACGAGCAGCTGAGTGAGGGAGTGAACGAATGAATGAAAGCATGAATGCAAGGTTGGATGGCTTTTCCCAAGGTCACTTAATAAAGGGCAGAGGAGCTGGGATTTGGATTCCAGTTTGAGACCTTCTTTCTGCTACCCCACCCTGGCCTCGGCAGGAAGGAGGAGGCTGTGGACGGAAAAGGGGGTTTTGGGGTTCAGCTGGGATCATGGGGCAGGGCTCCAGGCTGCCCTGGGGTGGAGATGAAGGTCATTAGTTTAGAGGGAGTCAAGGCCGTCTGGACATGGGGGTCCCTGGGGAGGTGACCAGGGTTGGCTGCAGAGATGTCCCAGGGGCCAAAGTAACTGCTCAAGTGATTTGGATTCATCCGTCCAGCAGTTCCTTACTGAGCACCTACTGTGTGCCTGGCGCCCGCCTGAGCTCCTGGAGCCTGTAGAATGGGGCTGGCCCCTCCAAGGGTTTCTCGGCGGGGCGCGCTGTTGGCCTTTTGCATGGGACAGTCTTATCCTTCCTTCCCCGGCAGGATGCTTCCCCACCCTCCCGCAGAAGACACCCTTGGAAACGGTAGACCCATAGGGATGCTGGGAGGACTAGACGAGGAAACCTGCAGGAAGACACGAGCGGGTTTCTGTCGCCAGGCTGTGCGCACGGCATGTCAGGCTGTACTCGCTGCGGCGTGCAGTTCTGTGGGTTGTGTGGGCTGTGGGGTGCGTGTGGGGGGACCTAGAATTTCCCTTTTCAACTATGCAGTTCAGCGACATTAATTACACACCCAAAGCTGTGCTCCTCCCCTGTCGTCCATCGCTAACGCTTCCTCGTCGCCCCCCACCCCAGATTTTGAAGGCTTGGTGCTGAATGGCCGACTTCCTTATTTTCTTGGATGAATCTGAAGGGGCTTCTCCCTGGATTGATGAGAAATGCAGCCTCAGTTGTGCAGGGCATTCGCGTCCTCCCTCAGGGTCGTGTGGGAACTTAAACTTTGCCATGTCCTCAGCAGACACCCCCAGCTGGGATTGTGACTGCCCAGCCCTCAGCACCCGGGGCCAGCAGCCTCCCCGGAGCTGGGCCAGAGCGGGCTCGGGGGGGGGCCTGACCTCCTCCCTCCTCCCAGGCTCCCAGGATTTCTGTGGAATCCTTCCCACCCCCACGACCACTGCTGTGAAGTTCTCCTGGATTCCTAATATTGGGAATATTAGGAATATGAGATATTAGGAATATTAGGAATATTAGGAAGATGAGAGCTTCCTCCTTGGGGTCTCAGGGCGTTTTACACACTCTATTTTATTCCAGGTTTTATACCCACCATGTACTCCTGGGCTCTAGCTATTTTATTCCAGGTTTTACACCCACCATGCACTCCTGGGCTCTAGCTCCTGGACCGTTGCCCGTTGTCTGCTGCCCGCTGCCTGCTGCACCTCTGCTTTCCCCCCAGGGCCGGGCTCGTGCCCCACACCCCCTGGGGTGGTCCAAGGTGAGCCGAGGCTGTCGGTGTTGCAAAGACCCTGCATGGAGGTGCCAGGCATGAAACTGATTTCAGTCCCACCCCGGGGCTCAAGCAGCTAAAGCCCGTCACAGAGGCTCCCTTCTCTCCTTGAGAGGTTGCCACCGGTGGGCCATGGGCAGGGACAGCGCTGTCCCTGGAGCTCTGGGCCTCAGCCTTGCAGGCACTGGCCCCCAGAATCCTCACCATGACTCGGTTAGGTAAGGACCACAGCTGTCCTCACTCTGCAGGCGAAGCGTCGCATTCCAGAGAGGCCCAGGCCACGTCCAAGGTCGCCTGGCTTGCAATTCTAGAGGTACGACTAGAAGTGGCCCCGAGGCCAGGCTCTCAACCACACGGCGTCCCTGCCTCTCAGACACACACGGGCACCCAGATACAAACATGCATGTAAAACACAGAGATCCACGGATGTGTGGACAGACAGACACGTGCACAGTCACATGGCTCCTCAGACATAAAGACACACCTACACTCACACCCATGCACACCTATACGCACGCCCACGTGGACACCGACATGCACATCTGCATGCACACCTGCCACCATATGGACACATCCACCAGCATAAAGATACGTGCCCCAGCTACACGCCTGCCCACATGCACACCTATCCGTACACACTCCCCACACTTATACACACCTATAGATCTGCACACATGCACCTCTGTGTGCATCCTCAACTATGCAAACACCAATATACACATGGCTACTCACACCCAGATGCACACAGCACACTCACTCATTTTCACGTAGACACGCCCATAGATATGCAGAGGTGCCATTCCTCCCATGGGCACACACACGAGGGCACACACTCTCAGTTACACTGTCACAGGAAAGCACACACACACACACACACACACACACACACTCTTACACACACCTGGCCTCCTGCTAAGGGCACCCACCTCCTGGTGCACAGAAACCACCTCCCTCTAGGTCCACGCTCCCAGCATTCAAGCACCAGGATCCAATTTAAACAGAAAAGGGAAAACCAGGTTTGAAAATTAGGGGAGGGAAAAAAAAAAAGTCCTTCAGAAAGTATAAAGCTAATAAGCTGGAAGTGGTGAGCCTGCTGCCTTCACTATATCAATAACTCAGTATTGGGTTTTCAAAAAGACATCACATAATTTTTCAATGAGAAATCCATGAGCCCTGGAGATGCTGCAGTGGCGTGAATTCCAATGCACGCGGCTTGTCAGCCGACCCGTCAGCACTTTCCTGGATGCCCTCCCGGGCGGGAAATGCTGTGGCTGCAGCAGGGCTGGTTATTGTTATTATTTCTTCCTTTTGGAGCCTCAAATTAAGAACCTAGGAAGGCGGC
>PVIY010055494.1:0-13698 GCA_004026745.1 Myrmecophaga tridactyla | reverse complement strand
ACTGGCATAAAAATAGATACACTGACCAATGGAATTGAATAGAGTGTTCAGATATAGACGCTCTCATCTATGGACAACTGATGTTTGATAGGAAGTCAAGCCAACTCACATGGGACAGAACAGTCTCTTCAATAAATGGCGCCTAGAAAACTGGATATCCACATGCAAAATAATGAAAGAGGATCCATATCTCACACCCTATACAAAAATTAACTCAAAATGGATCAAAGACCTAAACATTAGATCTAAGACCATAAAATGTAAGAAGAGAATGTAGGGAAATATCTTATAAATCTTATGGCAGGAGGCAATTTCCTAGACCTTACACCCAAAGCACGAGCATTGAAGCAAGAAAGAAAGAAATGGGAACTTCTCAAAATTAAACACTTTTGTGCATCAAAGAACTTCATCAAGAAAGTAAAAAGACAGCCTACACAATAGGAGACAATATTTGGAAACGATATATCAGATAAAGGTCTAGTATCCAGAATATATAAAGAGATTGTTCAACTCAACAACAGAAAGTCAGACAACCCAATTACAAAATGGGCAAAACACTTGAACAGACACTTCTCAGAAGAGGAAATACAAATGGCCAAAAGGCACATGAAAAGATGCTCAACTTCCCTGGCTATTAGGGAAATGCAAATCAAAACCACAATGAGATATCATCTAACACCCACCACAATGGCCATTATCAATAAAACAGAAAACAACAAGTGCTAGAGAGGATGTGGAGAAAGAGGCTCACTTATCCAATGTTAGTGGGGATGTTAAATGGTACAACCACTGTGGAAGGCAGTTTGGAGGGTCCTCAGGAAGCTAAGTATAGAATTGCCATATGACCCAGCAATACTATTGCTAGGTATCTACTCAAAGGACATGAGAGCAAAGACACAAATGGACATTTGCACACCAATGTTTATAGCAGCATTATTTACAATAGCCAAGAGATGGAAACAGCCCAAAGGTCCATCAACTGACAAGTGGCTAAACAAGCTGTGGTATATACATACAATGGAATATTATGCAGCTGTAAGACAATAAAGTTATGAAGTATGTAACAACATGGATGGACCTTAAGGACATTATGCTGAGTAAGATTAGCCAGAAACAATGGACAAATACTGTACAGTCTCACTGATATAAACTAACATTAATTAATGAACTTGAATAATTTCAGTTAAGAACAGAGGTCATCAGAAGATAGAAATAGGGTAGATACTGGGTCATTGGAACTGAAGGGATACAGATTGTGCAATGGGACTGATTGTAAAAATTCAGAAATGGATAGCACACTACTACCTGACTATAATACATTATGTTAGAACACTGAATGAAGCTGAATGTGAGAATGATAGAGGGAGGAGGCCTGGGGGCACAAATGAAATCAGAAGGAAAGATACATGATAAAGACTGAAATGGTATAATCTAGGAATGCCTAGAGTGTATAATTACAGTGACCAAATGTACACATTTAAAAACATTTTGCATGAGGAAGAAGAAAGGAATGTCAATAATGTAGGGTGTTGAAAATGGATGGTAATTAATATTTTAAAACCTTAACTAAAGCAAAAGATGTTTATTTGGTACAAAATTTATATTTTGACTAGTGCATTTCCTAATATAACTTATGTGGACAGCTTAATTGAACATCATAAGTACATGGAACCTTGAGTAGGGCATGAGATTCTGTAGGTTTGTCCAGAATGATGCCTTGATAAATCCCAGAAGGATTTGAACAGTGAATAAAAAAGCCTACTTAAACCCTACTTAAAATTAGCCCTAAGAGTCACCCCCAGGAGAACCTCTTTTGTTGCTCAGATGTGGCCTCTCTCTCTCTCAGCCAATACGACAAGCAAACTCACTGCCCTCCCCCTCTCAATGTGGGACATGACTCCCAGGGGTGTGTACCTTCCTGGCAACATGGGACAGAAATCCCTGAATGAGTTGGGACTCAGCGCCAAGGGATTAAGAAAACTTTCTCGACCAAAAAGGGGTAGAGAGAAATGAGACAAAATAAAGTTCAATGACTAAGAGATTCCAAACAGTGTCGAGACGTTATCCTGGAGGTTATTCTTAAGCATTAAATAGATATCACCTTTTTTTTTGTTAAGGCCTAACAGAGATACTGGAGGGAACTGCCTGAAAATGTAGAGCTGTGTTCCAGTAGCCATGTTTCTTGAAGATGATTGTATAATGATATAGCTTTCACAACGTGACTGTGTGATTGTGAAAACCTTGAGTCTGATGCTTCTTTTATCTACCTTATGGACAGATGAGTAAAACACATGGATTAAAAATAAATAAATAACAGGGAGAACAAATGTTAAAATAAATTTAGTTGGTTGGAATGCTAGTATCAATGAAAGGGAGGGGTAAGGGGTATGGCATGTATGAATTTTTTTTCTTTTTCTTTTTATTTCTTTTTCTGAATTGATGCAGAGGTTCTCAGAAATTATCATAATGATGAATATACAACTGTGTGATGAAAAAAAGAATGTTCATATTGTATGTTGATTTGTTTTACTAATAAAAATTTAAAAAAAAAAACTAAAGGGTAAAACCCACTGTAGGGATTAAGTGGCTTCATCTCTGAAAAAATAGCAGAATGCCAGAAAGAAGGCAAAGCTAAAATGAAGGGTGTGATTTACTTAGATGGGGAGGCAAGTAAGAGCACATCAGATGAGAGGAAATCAGAAGTTAAAAGTCAGTACATTTCTTGAACATCAAACCATTCATGACCACTGCCAGGTGCCAGTTACAAACATAGATACAAAAGAAGTTCTTATTCCCCACAGCTGGACAGGCATGTTATTAAAATTCCTTCCCCACTGTTCTTACACTAAATGTGGAAATCAGTCTATTGACGTGAATGATTATGAAATTTATTAAGTTACTTTCTTGCAAAGTGCTAGCTGAAAGAGGGCCTTGTCTAACATACGGACATTCTTCCTAGTACCTGACAATTTGGTTATCCCAAAGAATATTCACAATGACCACAGGACAGGTTGCAAAAATTCTATCTATATCTTAACACAAGGTTTCAATCAAAAAGCCAAAGAGGAGCAAATGCATGAACTATATTAAATAGGAAAAAAGAAAACCCATCCAGTTGAGCCCCTCCATAACTTAGCTCAAGTAGATCCTGAATGCTGGTAATTTCAGGTCCTTAAGCAATTCATATCTACCCTCCTTTGCTCCTTCACATTAATGCTCAAAAATAATCTTATCTCTTCTGCACTTCAGCAAAAATGAGTCCTGAAATTTGCGTGATATTATGCACATATAAACTATTTCTGCCTAATTTAAATGTTAATACAAAATAGGGCATCAAGAAAACTATTGCAAATTCTTGCACAACACACCTTTTCAAGCATAGCAATGCTTAATAAAAGCTAATTCGAAAAGGCTTTTCCCCCCTAGATACTAAAGACGTATTAGCATTTAAAAGGTGGGCATGAAGACTTGTGTCTAGTCACAGTCTGAGATAATTTAAGGTAAAAATGGCCCACATTTTTCCTTTAGGAAATCTCTTAGAGACTGAGGCTACAAGCAGAGAGAAGTTCCCCCTCAGTAGAAAGTAAAAAAATATTTAGAATGACTGAATTGACTTGCTACTCTACCCACTGGGAAAAGGCAGTGTTAATCTCCACACCCTACTAGTCCACATAGTCCACCATGCCTACTGTAGGACCCAGAAAAAGCTTGTCATACTAACCCTATTTCAGTAAACAGTACCCACCTTCTTTGACATGTATTTTTTGATGTCAAGAATTGTGCTCAGAGCTGAGGATGCAGTCTTGAATTATAACAGAGCCTGTCCACATGGACTCTTATAACTCACAGACCAGTGTGCAAAAGAATAACTCAAGGCGAATGTTAAAAATTCAGATTACTGGGCGGCTGCCATGGCTCAGCAGGCAGAGCTCCGATCTGCCGTGCTGGAGGTCTGGAGTTCAATCCCTGGTGCCTCCTGCCCATATGCAAATTTTAAAAAAAATTCAGATTACCAGGCCCAGGGTCTGTATGAGCCCACAAAGATGCATTTTAACATGTTTCCAAGTGATTCAGACCTGGGTGGCCTTTAGATCACACCTTGAGAAACTGGTCCAAACAGAGCTCCCTGCAGATAGATTCTGAGTGTGTCTGTGTCATGACTGAACCCCCAGCACTAAGCACAGAGTAAGGATTCAGTATATATTGAATGAATCAATGAACAAGAGATAGAGAAATGAAGGAATGAAGAGACCACCCTATATCATGTGGGAGGTAAAATTAGAGAGGTGCCATAAAAGCACAAAAAGGAGCATGTAATACAGCTTGGAAAGAAGTGGGTTGACTTCCTGGAGAAGGACCCCTGAGGCAAGTCTTATAGGATAGTAGGAGGGAGCCAGGCAGAGGGAAGGAATATTACAAATAGGGAACAGCATAAGCAGGGACAAGGTGAGCACCAAGATTTAGACCAAAATCGCATGTTTTATTGCTACAATGTTTTGAGGAAAGAAATGATGCTGCAGCTTCATGTACATTATTTCTAACCCTTACAACCCACATCAGAATAAGTATTATTATTCTTATTTTACAAATGAGGAAATCGAAGCTTAGAGAGACCACATGGCTAATGGCTGCACTGGGATTTAAACTCAGTAGACTGCACTGGGATTCATCTCCTCAGGGAGAACCGGTTTCATGAACCGGGTCAAAACACGAGAGGTTTAAAGAAAGGGTTTTGGCCAAAGCTACCAAGAACGTACTACCATCTTAGAATCATATTAATTATCAACACCTGGCATTTATCAACATCTCTGAACATACTTGAACATTGAAGAAAAATCAATCAGTACAAAAATTTTAAATGAAAGAAGCAATGCGATGCATTAATGCTGAAAGCAAAGTGATTTAAAAGAATAGCTACTGTCTGTTATCCCCTCCCTTTAATTTACAATAAATGTAAATGAATGAAGACATTAAGCGCTTCCTGCCTCTTTTTAATCACTGCTATGCACACAGGTTTTTTAAAAGGTGAGGCCAATGGATAGCAATCTTGGAGCCAGGAATTGTCCTCACCAGCCAATGAGTTTGGCAGCCAGAGCAGGCTGCTGCACATGGCGGTGCCACCACCACCACCCCCATCCATTCTGTCCCTCCCCTGACCCCCCGCATTGCAGCTGTGCAGCAGAGACTGCCAGGACTTGCGAGCCATGCCTCCTTGCCCTCATTCTGCATGCTGTTACATCCCTCCTACCTTCAGCTATCACCACCCAGTACATCAAAAACATGGCCAAAGACTGTCATTCAATTCATTTACTGCATTTGCTGCAGCTTTCAAAAACACAGCACAATTAAATGCCATCTTTACACATGGGCGAGTTATCATCTGGAAATTATTCTATATTCTCCTTTTATAACTAATGGCAAACCCAAATGCCAAGCCACAAGCGATTTATCATGTATCCCTACAGTAGTACAGAGACTTCATCTTTTTTTTTTTTTTTTTTTTTTGTCCCCGGCCCAGCCTGGGGGGGTGGGGGGGTGGCAAGAGGCGCCCGCACGCCCCGCCACCCCCACGCCCTGAGACTTCATCTTGATATATAATCATCAGGTGGAGGTGAGGTGGAGTCAGGTGAAGGGGGCTGGGTGCCATTTCTCCTTCTATTTCACCTTGTGTAGGTTTAAATGCCTCTTGAACTTTGTCGAAAGATGTACTCTCTTACCCTCTTGGTGTCCTCTGTGACTCTTATTTCTTCTCCAGTACCTCCAGAAAGGGGTTAGAGGTATGAAGTCAATCCCTATAAAGCCATTCTCTTTTCTGCCACATTGTCTCTGATTCTTCTGAATGCCAATTTCCTATCACTTGTACCTAGAAATTGAGTTTAATGGGAAAAGTCTTCTTTCTCATTATTTCTTGGCTCATGAGAAACATTTTCTAGAAAAATTACATTCAACATGTTGGTTCAGGCACCAGGCCTTCCCATAAACACCAATCACTTCATCTGCCTCTTCAAATAAAGACTGCTTCAACCAATCATAGTACTGCTTTTGCTCCAAGCAGCTAGGTAATCAATACTTGTGGTCTCTCTAAGCCTCAATTTTTTTCAATACAGAAAAATATCTTCAGGTTCTAGGCCAGTTGTGGCTTGAAATTCACAAGCCATTTGATTATCAAAAACATCTATACTGAGTTTTTTTGTTTTATCCATGAATTTCTGTGCATAGAACTGCTCCCAAAGTCTGATGTTACCAGAAATCTTGTCTCCATATAGAAAAAATTGTATTCACATAAAACAGAAGATGAAGATATTGTGTAGCTCTATGTATAGTTATTGTATAAACCATTTGACCTATTCTCTACAATATCAGAGGGGAGAAAAAAGTACAAGCAACAAAGTAACTCTTCTAATGTGTACATAAGACCTTCAGGTTTATTCTTTCTATGAAACCCATCTCATCAAATACTGCACAATTCTAATTTTTTCACTTTGAATATTACTAAAAATTGTGAGCTTACCTATCTGTCCTCATCTCCTACCTCACATTAACACATACTGATATTTATTAAGACAATTTTTAAAATCACATTTTTTGAATTCCAGGCAGGAGTCACATTTTCTCAAATGATCCCTGCATTCCTGAAAAGCACTTAGCTCACTGTCTGAATTGGGAATGGTTTAATTACCTTAGGGGCAGGAGAAAATGTTAGAGTGAAACAGAGAGAGAAAAAGAAAATGAGATCAAAGTCTTAGAACAAAAGAGTTAGAGCTGGACAGAACCTTGGAGGAAATCTGATTCAATCCTGTCACACTACTAAAGAAGGAATTGCTTAACCTCAGAAAGGTTAAATTACTTGTGCAAAGGCATACTGCTACCTGGTGCTAGAACCAGGCTCCCTGATTGCCAATCTAGTGTATTTGTGTGTGTGTGTGTGTGTGTGTGTGTGCTTAATCTCTAATAGAAGCCTGAAAATTTGGTTTAGAAGACAATTTGAGGTATGTGTACAAGTCAGCAGCACTTCAGGAGCACCTGAGCTAACTTAAATCAGTCACTCAAATGATAATCTACTTTCATTTTAATGATCTCCCCAGGGATATTTCCTCTTGGCAGATCATGTCTACATTTCACAGAATTGATTTAAGGTCAGTTCTTAATAATATATCCAACCACTTTTCTTACTCTTTGAATCCTCTTGCTTCCCTAAAGGTCTGCAAAGTGTTTCTTTTCCTATCCTCCCACCACTCCCACCTTATGGCAGAATGCCGAGGGTACTGTAAATCTAATGTTCCCTGCATTTGCTACTCAAGTGATTAAAGGAGGGAGAGAGTACGGCTAGACTCTAAGGACTGTGGCCTTGAAAACAGAGCCCTGCCTGCCCCTTAATTCCCTCAATATTGAAACTTCAGCATCAACTTACCTAGTCGAGCAACCTAGCACCAGAGCCATACATATCAACAAGTATACAAGTTGGTTGTAACAATAGCTCTCTCTAGTTAACAGAAAGGAATTTTCTTTCTCTTTATTTCCTACACTAATCTCAGGGCTGGTGGCACGTCTTCTCTCAACCCTATGGCTCTATACTTCTCTCAGTAAAAGTTTAGTTTTCCAGACACCATCACTGGGATCAGACCCAAATCAATCTCCAGGCAGCAAGTCAACATCTCTAGCTGGTTTGACTGTCCCTCTTGCCCAGAAAAATCTTGACTTGTCTACTCCCAAAGCCTTTTTCCCACTCTGCCCTTCTCTGGGATCTGCCTTGGATAACTTTTCTACAAAGTTCTTTCGTTTATTTTTCTACTCTGTTTCTTTTGTTTACAATTTTCTCCCACAGCAGTCCCCTTTAGGTCCAAAACAAATGATTGTCCATATTTATCTTAAACATATCTAAGCTAGTCCCTATCTCCAGGAAAAAATTACACTTATACTTTTATAAATTAATGAGAAAAACTCTCAGAATAGGGAGCCTATGAATAAACTACTTATGTTTTCTTTTACAAGAACAATTTATAAGTATCAAACCTTGAAGCATTTCCATTTTACAAGGAAACTTGGATTTCTATATTATTCCTACTCTTCCTTTTCAGAAATACTTGTCTCTCTCCTTGACATGTCATCATGAACAACATGTTTATGAAAAAATTTAGTTTCTAATGAGTGCCAACAACTTACCTGTACCGAGAAGTCAATGTGTTCCCAAACTCAACGTTTTACCTTTCTATGAAACTTTTCAGAAATTTCAGAAGTTCATCTGTTTATATCAGGCCTACTTAATTTCATCTGACTTAAATTCACCGGTATACTTTAGTACATATGTGTTTCAATCAAAATCCATCCACTTAGTTCTATTTTATAGGTTCTAAATAGTTTGGTCAATTTAAAATTTTAGAAATGTGAATATAGTTTTATTTTATTTAGCTTTCTCTAGAGTCTAGAATAGGAAAAATCATCTTAAATTGCAAAGCTGTTATCTCTGATGCAAGCAACTTAGCAACTGTCAAAATACAACCTAAACCACAAAGGTGTTTGAAGCTGCATATGAAAGCCTATTCTGAGAGAGATACTGTCAACTTTTCCACTATCTTATACACAGTTTGTAATTTCAGCACAAATACAAAGAGACTGCCTTGAGAGTATGAGAAGTGTTGTAATGGTCTAAATTGTTTACATAATTCAGAATATAACATAAATGTACAATTAGAGTCAAAGCATAAAACTTCTATGTTTTAGCAGAAGAAAAGTTGCTACTTCCAGTTCCTCCAATGTCAGCATCAGTGAGGACTTGCCTGCACAGAAATCCAAAAATATTTGTCTCTTAGGCCAGAGTCCTTAATCTACTTCTCACAGCTCATGTTTCAAAGTCTGTTTGGAAAGAAAGAAGTTAAAAATCATTTACTGACTCCATTACAGGAGGAACTATAATTACCTTTATGTCTTCCAGAGTAAAATAAAAATTACTTTCTGTATGAGAATAAAAGCATTCAGTGTGTGAAAGACCTACTAGAAACTGTTAGCAGTGATTGTCTCTGGGGTGCCGGGGGCCTGGGGCTTACTATTCATTATATACTCTTTCATATTGTTTAACCTCTTTTCATGTTCACTTGTTACAACAGTATCAAGACAAGCATTAAGAAATAAACTGACTTGAATGTTGCACAGGTTTAATAAGATTATCCTCCTGAGCTCAGGATGGGAACATATTTATGCAAGTGCTTACAGACAATCACAGATTCCTACAGTAAGCATTCCTCCCCCAAGTGCCATCTGACCATATTTAAGAAATATAGCTTTTCTCATTGGGACTACTGAGAAATAAACTGGAGGTCTATTTTGAGAATTCACAGTACATACCATTCAGGCAAACCAAAGAACTTGCTCAATGACCCAGCCCACTACTTCATAGTTATAAAATGTGGAAAATAAGCCATAAATTGCATACCAACAGTAAGCTGTCCAGCTGTCTAGGCCCTTCCCCAAAAACTAGGACCTACTTTTCATTGTCAATATATTAACTCCATAAAATATCCTTGAGAGTTTGAAGGCTCTGCCTTACCAACTTTTACTGTCAATCAGTATATTTGCACAACTTCTTTCTCTTACCCTAAATATTTGTACTACTTATTTCTTACCCATGACAAGTTAAATTTAAAATATTTTTTCGTAAATTGCTGGGCAATCAGTCATAAATGAACTATTACTTGTTGGTCTTACTCATTTTTAAGTTCTTTACTGTATATAATTGTCAGTTTCTTTAGGTCTGAGAGGCTCCATCCTAATCATACTTGCAGGACCACTACTTAGCACATAGCAGACCCTAGATAAACATGCTTTCGAATCTGAGTTAACTCCTCCTCAAAATGAATTCTAATATTGGCTTTTGTGCTAGTCTAAAACCACTATGTACCCCCAGAAAAGCCTTGTTCTTCTTCTAAGACTAATTCAATATTGTAGGGTGGGACCTTTCAATTGGATTACTTCCATGGAGGTGTGACACACCCAACTGTGGGTATGACCTTTTGATTAGATAGAGATGGACTCCACTGATTCAAGGTGAGTCTTGATTAGTTTACTTGAGTTCTTAAAAGAGATGATATAGACACAAATATTTGGCGTCACTTGGAGTGCTGACAGAGATGCTTGGATAGCCAATACAGGAGAAAGCTTAGATACAGATGTTTAAAATAGAGAAGCCCCAGGAGATGTCAGGAGCTCAGAGAGCCAACAGAAGCTAGACAGGAACCAGAGGCCAGCAGATGTCACAATATGCCTTTCCATGAGATGCTAAGCTAAGAAATGAAACCCAGAGTTTTGTCCCAAAGCAGCCAAGTAAGGAGCCACAGAGGCTTAGAGAGAAAGTCACTGGAATCAGAAGCTGGAAGCAATGGAAGTGGAAACAAGGACCAGAAGACACCAGCTACATGCCTTACCATGCGACAGACATCAGCCTTTCTTCAGAGTCAAGGTAACTTTCTCTGGATGTCTTAGCTTGAACATTTTTAAGATCTTAGAACTATAAACGTATAATTTAATGAATCCCCTTTGTAAAAGGCAATCCATTTCTGGTATTTTGCATTCTGGCAGTTTCAGCAAACCAAAACAGCTTTCACATGCATGCTCCCAGTGATTTGACTTCTAGTTATCTATATATTCAGACAGAAATCTAATATTTCCTTTTTTTCTACTATCAATAGTATTCCCTTGAGGACTTCTGGGAAGATGACTGAATAGAGTGGCTCGAAATTAGCCCTGCTCCATGGAAAAGTTAGAGAATAGACAGGAGGGTGACTGAGGTGGTGATTCAGGAGTGCAGCTGAATCTCTCATGGAGAGCCTTCTGCACCTGATGGGGCAGCACTGGTTGCAGAGGCCGAAGAACTGAGAGGCAGAAAACTAAAGCCTAGCACAGAGGCGCAGCGCCACGGAGCCTGTGGGAGTGCATGGATGGGAGTTCAGGACCAGGAGGGAAGCCAGGCCACGTTCCTTGGGTGCGCTACCCTCACCAGAGCAACCCCAGGACCAGTAACTCACCCCACACCCCACGCACCCAAACCCTGTCACCCACTCCCATTCCCCACACTCCATGTGCCCCTACCCCACCAGCCCCCAGTGCACATACCTGCCCCACACTCCCACCTCAAGTGCAGCCCAACCCACCTCTCCTGTACACCTGCCAAGCACTACCTCCCCCTCCCTGATCCCTGCAGGCTGTTGCCAGCACATAAAGGCTGTGGGCACTAACCTCCATAGCTAGGCTACCTCTACCCCCTGCCCATAGTGTTGCACAGCCTCACTCCGCCCGGCCTAAGCTCTTGGCATCTGTTTATGGCACTCCCAGGCCTACACATGAGCACATGTCCCCAGTCATGTCATTCAGCTCTGGGAACTGCACTTTACAGCAGTCCTAGAACTGTACATGTGCATGGCCCTCAGCCACACTTCCAAGCTCTAAGTGCTGACCTGCGCAGCAAGTCACATCTGCCCCCAATCCATGAAGGCATAATGCGAACCTGCTGCCACAGCTCTACACATGTACACAAAGCGCCCAGTGCCTTAGACCAACACATACCAGCGTGACACCCCCCAGATCAGTGCATCTGCACAGCTACATCCTCCCTGACCACAAGCATTGGTGTAACATCTGCAACACGTGCTTATACCTGCCCTGAAGCAAATCACCACACTGAGTGCTCCACCCCATGCCCTACTCCCTGCTGTACAACCATTTTACAAACACAAGGCCTTAGACTACCAAAATAAATCAACTCCCAAAATAAATCAATCATGATATTTACATGGCATGAAGATACCAGAAGATCACTAAGCATGTCACAATGCAGACAGATATAGCCCTGCCTAATGAACAAGTTAAAACACCAGAAGAGACACAGATGTTGGAGCAACTAATCAAAGATGTTCATATAACTCTACTTTATAAAATAAGTGGGATCAGAAATGACATAAAGGAGATCCAGAATAGCATAAAGAGAAATTTGAAAGAATAGAAAAATAGCAGATATCACAGAGATTAAAGACTCTGTTGACCGAATAAAAGACATACTAGAGGCACACAACACCAGATTTGAAGAGACAGAAGAAAGAATAAGTGATATAGAAGACAGGATAAATGACTTCAAAGACTCAAAACAGCAAATGGCAAAAAAGATGGAAAAACCTGAATGGGAACTCAGGGAAATGATAGACAAAACAAAGTGCACAAATATAAGAATCATTGGTGTCCAAGAAGGAGAAGGTGTAAAGGGCTAGGAAGAGTAGTTGAGGATATAATGGGGAAAAATTCCCAACCCTCATAAAGGACATAAATATACAAGTCAAAGAAGCCAAATGAACTCCAAACAGAATAAATCCAAATAGGCCTTCCCCAAGGCACATACTAATCAGTCTATCAACTGTTGAAGAGAAGGAGAAAATCCTGAAAGTGGAAAGAAAAAAACGATCTACTACATACAAGGGAAACCAAATAAGACTGAGTTCACACTACTCAACTAGAACCCTAGAGGCGAGAAGGCAGTGGTATGATAGACTCAATCTCCTGAAAGAGAAAGACTTTCAGCCAAGAACTCTGTATCCAGCCAAATTGTCCTTCCAAACTGAGGGAGAGATTAAAGTTTTCACAGACAAAGAAGTTCCGAAAGAATTTGCCAACAAGAGACAGGCCCTATAAGAAATACTGAAAGGAGTTCTGCCAGGTGAAAAAAAATACAGGAGAGGGAGCTCTGTAGGAGGGCACAGAATTGAAGAATACCATTAAGGGTAATTTAAAGAATACAAAGAGAAAGAGGGAAAAGAATCTATAGATCTGACAAATAAAATTAAAAAGATAAGATGGTAGAACCAAGAAATGCATTTTCAGTAATAACTGAATGTTAACAAACTAAACCTACCAATTAAAAGCTACAGATTGGCAGAATGGATTAAGAACCATAATTCAGCTATATGCTGCTTAAAAGAGACTCATCTTAGACACAAGGATACAAATAGGCCAAAAGTGAAAGGATGGAAAAAGATCTTACACACAAGGTGTACCCAAAGGAAAGCAGCGGTAGCTATACTAATATTGCACAAAATTGACTTTAAATGTACAGACATCATAAGAGACAAAGAAGGATAGTATATACTAATTAAAGGGTCAATTCACCAAGAAGATGTAACAATCATAAATGTTTATGCTCCCAATCGAGGAGCTCCAAAGTACATGAGACAGACATTGGCAAAACCAAAGGGAGAAATAGATGTTTCAACAATTATAGGAGAAGACTTCACTACACCACTCTCCTCTATAGACAGAACAACCAGACAGAAAATTAACAAGGAAATATAGAAGTTAAATCACTTGATAAATGAATTAGAACTAACAAACATATATATATAGGTCATTGCTCCCCAAAGCACAAGGTTATATATTCTTCTCTAGCGCTCATGGAACATTCTCCAGGATAGATCATTTGCTGGGGCACAAAACAGGTCTTTATGAATTTAAAAACATTGAAATTATTCAAAGCACTTTCTCTGTTCACAGTGGGATGAAGCTGGATCTCAATAATCACCAAAAAATGAGAACATTCACAAATATATGGAGATTAAATAACACACTATTAAACAACCAGTGGGTCAAAGAAGAAATTGCTAGAGAAATCAGTAGCTATCTGGAGATGAATAAAAATGAGAATACAACTTATCAGAACTTATG
>PVIY010055493.1:0-13715 GCA_004026745.1 Myrmecophaga tridactyla | reverse complement strand
CTAGCATGATGACATGTTCTGCTTTAATGAATGGAGTCTGCTTTCTTTTCTGGTATTTATAACTAAATATAAAACAAAACACCTTTATTAAGGGTTACTTTTTTTTCCTTGAATGAAAAATATAAATGTCCCTTATTTTAATAGCCAGAATCTGGGCATAGAACTTAAATTAAAACTAAAAATAATCAAATATGTACATTTTTCCCTATTGAGATAAGAGTCATGGTGAAGAAGAAAGAGGAGAGTTGAGTGTAGCAGCTCATATTTGGCGGTCACTGGGCTGGTCAAGTTAGTCTGCTTTGGCAGTTCACTTTAGCTGTTAATGTTGGCTGTGGTTAGCAGCTCTACGGTTGCTCATATCTTCTGTGGCTTTTAAAAAGCTTCAGATATTCCTGGTGGGGATGGGGGCAGTGCAGATGAGAACAGCAGCCTGGGATGGGTAAGATGTCAGTTGTTTTTTTTTTTTAATTGATAAAACAACATACAAACACAAACGTTCTTAACATACAAACATTCCATACATGGTGTACAATCAGTGGCTCACAATATCATCACATAGTTGTATATTCAGCACACTGATCATTTTTTAGAACATTTGCAACACTCCTGAAAAAGAAATAAAAAGAAAAGAGAAAAAAAACCACATGCATACCATACACCTTACCCTTCCCTGTCATTGACCACTAGTATTTCAGTTTATCCAATTTATTTCAACCTTTGTTCCCCCCATTACTTGTTTATTTTTTGTCCATATTTTTTACTCATCTGTCCATACCTAGACAAAGGGAGCATCAGACACAAGGTTTTCACAGTTACACAGTCACATTGCAAATGTTGTGTCTTCATACAATCATCTTCAAGAAACATGGCTACTGGAAGACAGCTCTATAATTTCAGGTACTTCCCTTTATCCACTCAAATACACCAAAAACTGAAAAGGGATATCTATATAATGTGTAGGAATAACCTCCAGGATAACCTCTTAACTCTGTTTGAAATCTCTCAGCCCCTGACACTTTATTTTGTCTCATTTCTCTCTTCCCCCTTTTGGTCAAGAAGGTTTTCTCAATCCCTTAATGCCAGGTCCTGCTCATCCCAGGATTTCTGTCCCACGTTGTCAGGGAGGTTTACACCCCTGGGAGTCATGTCCCACATAGGAGGAGAGGGCAGTGAGTTCACTTGCCACATCGGCTTAGAGAGAGAGGCCAAGATGTCAGTTTTCATCAGGGTTGGGGGTTGTAGGAAATAAAAAAACTACAGTTTGTGGGCCAAATTCAGCTCCTAGTGTGTTTGGTAGATAAAGTTTTCGTGTAGCACAGCCATGCCCATTCGTTTACATGTCATCTATGGCTGCTTTTTTGTGACAATGGCAAAGCTGAATAGTTGTGGCAGAGACCATATATCTCACAACATCAAACATCATCTTTATGACCTGATTCTTTGCACAAAAAGTTTCTCACCCACTCATCCAGGATGCAGTGCTGTAGTTATAGCTAGAACTGTATTACCTGGGGGATGACTGTGGCAGACTGGGGTTGGGGTGGGTAGTGGGGTGAGGATAGAGGTTGGGACAGTAGGCATAGGGGTGAGGCGGTGGGGTGGGGCACAATGAAAGGAAGAGGTAAATTAGGCCCTGGAAATGCTTCTCAATACTATGTGGTAAGTACAAACTTTGAATTATTTGAGAACTGCCTGTTGGTGGTTTCACTTAGATAAAGTCATTCAGTTATTCTGCCATTCAGGGTGGCTGAGGCAAGCATCTGCATTCCCATCACTCAATACTGTGCTTGATGCCCAGTGGGGCTCTCAGTATTAGTGGAAATGAAGGAATTCCCTTTGCTACCATCTAAACATCAAGCAAGTGAGTCTGAAAACTGAACTCCTTTTTCCTTCCAGGATGAAATGGAAATATTTCAGGAAGGCTGGTGGCTGAAGAACTTTTATGAGTTGTGAGAAAGATGGATCATGGGATACAGGATTACTTATGCTATGATTATCCGAATTTACATTATAAAATAAAAATATCATCTAAAAATCATCTTCATGCCCATGTTTCCCCAGTTCTTCCTCTAAGAGAAGGATTTATAGAGCAGTGGTTAAAATAAGTAAAGGCACTGGTGTCAGACAGACCTGGATTTGAATTCTGGCTCTGCCATTACTAGCTGTGTGACCTTGGTCAAGTTACTTAACCTCTCTGTGCTTCAGTCTTTCCACTTTTAAAATGGGATTGATAATAGTACTTAACATCCAGGGGTTGTTATGAGGATGAATTGAGATGAGGCAGGCGAAGACTTAACACTGTGATGGTGGCATGTTAGTTATTATATTTATATTCCCTCAGAACATCCAACCAGCTCAATCAGAATCTTAATTTCCTGCACCTACTTTGCAAAACTCTCCCTTTGCCTGAGATGTCAAAGACAAGGGGCTTCAGGCTGGGTCGTATGAAAACCCTCCTTTGATTAGGAAGTGATGTGATCTCTATGGAAGCTGGAGCCTCAGTGGCAGAAAGCACCCTGCAATTATTTGAGCTAGCTACTCATATCCTGGCAGCATAGTTTTTCTGGAAGAGAATCATGTGAGTCACAGAGAGAAAGGGACCATTTCACTGTCACTGAACCATGACCCATGGCTTGCCAGTCCTTTTTAAGAATGGATTTCTATCTCTGTCCAATGCAAGTTTTTATTTACTATATTGTTCTCCTGCCTTTAGTTTTTTGTCTGGAAACATCACTGACAAAAGGAGTAATTAAGCTATTCCCTTCCTCAGTACGAAGTTAAATCCTTCCGACTTGGCCTATTTTGAATATAATTTTGTGTGACACAGTGTCGACTGGTAGTTTTGCATCTGTGCTTCAATCATTTTCAGGTCTTCCTTGGATTACATTTCATCATCTCCTTTTACTAAAAGGACAGATGTTAGAATTCAAAAGAGCTCAGTCAGGTGTTAATGAATCTGATTCACTGCTTTTGGAGGAGAAAACTCCCCTGGCAGGCTCATGGCTGACAGTGGATTTGTCATCCATTCTTCCTTCTCTCCATTCATCTACTGTGATATGGCAAATAATTTTAGACTTGACTTTTGGTTCTACCTAATATTCCCATTAGCTCTTCATATCTCTTCTTTCAACCTCACTTTGCTTTTATGTTAAATGAGAATAATAAATGCTCTTCTAGTCATTACTTATTTCTCTGGACTCATTTCTTATACTCCCATCCCCTTCACACAATACCTGGCATTTGGATAAATGAGTACTTTGCAGTCCTGTGAACATTGCAGGGTTACTGTAAAGTTTCTATCAGATTACATATGAGAACACACTTATTAGCTTGCTTTGCATAGTGTAGGTGTTTCTTGGATCTCCATATCTGAATTCCAAGGCCTGCTATATGTCACAGACACTGCAATGTGTTTAGAAAACTTGGGGTCCGGCCCCAGAACTGTCACTTTGTGTGTATCATTCCTTTTCCATCTCATAATCTCTCTCTAGAGAGATACAAATGTGTACTTCTGATCTTGCTTCTCCTCTTCCTCCTCATGTCGAGAGAGATTGGAGGGAGAGAATGGAAGGTAGCATGAGTCATCTGTAAGAGACACTTGCTTTCCCCAGGGCTTGCTTTCCTTAAGCATAGAGACGCCAACTCCAATGTCATGAATGCTAAAGAAAACAAGTGGATCATCTTTATCATCTCAGGCATCAGACTTATTTGGCCTGAATTTTTAGCCTATGAATTGGAGGCCTTAGGTCAGCTCAGGATTTCAGAGAAAGAAAGAGGAAGAGAGAGAAGGAAAGAAAGAGGGAGGGAGAGGAGAGAGGGAGAGAGGGAGAGAGAGAGAAATAAAACAGGGAATATGGCATGCTAAGAAGCATATATGTCCAGCAGGGCTGGGTGTCCTAGGAAGGGCTGATATTCAGTAAGAAGAATTTCTGGAATTTGTAAGGGGCCAGATGAACAGTTGAGTGTCATGGATTAATACAAGAAATCAGATAAAAAGAAAGTTACTCTGGATATTAGTTTCAAAGAAGAGAGCAGGGGAAAAGCATCTATGATGTTTTGGACACTGTGCTAGGTACTTTACAAATATAATTTTACTTAATCCCCACAGAAATTTGCAGATGAATAAATATAGATCAAGAGAAGGCTAGAGCCATGAGCTTAAATGGAGTAGATTGAGTTTATTTCAAAGTGTGTATTCTTTCATTAGTTTCATGTATAGAAAGGCAAGCTAAGGTATTTTGGCTGTGGATAGGACTTCTAGTCCCTCTAAATCCATGGCACTTCTCTACTACTGATGCTTTGATTTTAGAAAGAATTTTACTATCCTTGTCCAAAAGCACTGTGGCAGCTAATGGCCCTGCTTACTGATATTTTAGTCTTCTCCTGCCAGATAAGTTGGCACTGTCCCACCCCTTGAAATTAGTCACGGCCATGTGACTTGATTTGGTCAATGAAGTATGAATGAAAGTGACTTGTGTCAATTATAGGTAGAAGGCTGGAAGAACCAATGAGAAATTCACCGTGTTTACTTCCACTTGGCACAGAAACTGGTAACCTCCAGTTAGCAAAGCCTCTAAGTCTAGTGAGGAGATCTGGAGCGTAACCTCACTCATTTAGTATAAGTAATAAATAAAACTTGATTGTTAAAAACCCTCAGGATTTTGAGATTGTTTTTTACCATAGCATAAGCTAACTTGTCCTGCTGATAAGTGGCAAATAATGGATTTCCTATCATCATTTCAAAAGGCGTGTTCTCACATTGGAAGAGAAAGAATGGAGAAATTGGTTGCTTGGAAAAAGAAGAAATGTGCAAACTCAACAAATCATCTTGTTTTTGACTGTTTTAAAAACCAGTCAAAAATACATTAGTCTAGGGTGGGCCATGGTGGTTCAGTGGCAGAGTTCTTGCCTGCCATGCCAGAGGCGTGGGTTTGATTCACAGTGCCTGCCCATGCCAAAAAAAACAAAACAAAACAAAAATCAGTCTAAAATTAAGTTCTAAATTTTAGGTAGTGGATTGATTTAGAAGAGAGGGAAATCAGTGAATATGGAATAGTCCCTGATATATAATATATATTCAAAAATTGACTTAAAGTGTGCACAAGTGGTTCAGTGGTAGAATGCTCACCTTCCAAGAGGGAGACCTGGGTTCAATGCCCAGACCATGTACCCAAAAAACAAAACAATAAAAACAAACACACACACACACAGAAATTGACTTATGAATGTCTTTTACCTCAGCCAGGATGTTTCCTACATATTCTGCTTTATCAGGAATAAATCTAAGACTCTGGGCAGATGGCCTGAACAGACACTGCCTCAGGCAACTGCAGTACTTCAATCTTTGTGGATTTCCCATCCCCACGCTGGAATGAACCTGGATGGGAAAGTTCTCTGATGGATCTTGTGATTGTGAAGTGGGGCTCCTCCTCCTTACACTGTGGGCACTTTCTGATTTACAGAGGGCTCACAACAACCTTTTGAACCTCACAACAATGCTGACAGTTTAGGAAGAGTACCATCTTAATAGCTGAAGAAAGTAGAGCTCAGGGATCTTCAATGACATAACCTAGATCACACAGCTAATGCACGTCAGAACTGAGAATTATGTCCATGTATTCTGAACGCCTGGAATTGTCTTTCCATTAGGTCAGAGCTAATGCAGCTTGCAACAACAGAACTTGGGCTTTGAATGAATGAGTGTGTACTAGTTCTTAGAGAAGACTTGCAGAGTAGGGTGAGGAGAGAAAGAAGGTCATTCCAGGTGAGTGGAACAATATGAGCAAGGGCGGAATCAAGGAAGGGCAAGTAAAAGGGCTTCCTTATTTTTAGTACAAATGGGCTCAGGTTGAGGATGGGTTGACAGTGACTCTCTAGATGATCCAGGAAATAATGAGGCATCTCAGATGTGTCATCAACTTTTTTCTGGCTCATTGGGAAAGACAAAATGGTTATATATCAGCTGCTTTATATTTGCAAAATGGTTTGCCATATTTTTATTTATTTAATATTTTTATTGTAAACCTTAACAAACATACAAACATTCTTAACAAACGTCCTATACATGGTGTACAATCAATGGCTCACGATATTATCACAGAATTATATATTCATCACCACGAGCATTTCTATTGAACATTTGCCTTTCTCCAGCAAAAGAAATGAAAAAGAAAAGACTTATATTTACCATACCCCTTACCCCTCCCTCTCATTGACCACTAGTATTTCCATCTACTCAATATATTTTATTTTATGTTTTTTCTATTCAAATTATTTTAACCTTTGTTCCCCTATTATTTGCTTATCTTTATCCATATTGTTTTACTCATTTGTCCATTCTGTAGGAAAAAGGAGCATCAGACACAAGGTTTTCACAGTCACACAGTCACATTGTAAAAGCTATATCATTATATAACCATCTTCAAGAAACATGGCTACTGGAACACAGCTCTACAGTTTCAGGTACTTCCCTCTAGCCACTCTAATACACCATAAACTAAAAAGGGGATATCTATATAATGCATAAGAATAACCTCCAGGATAACTTCTTAACTCTGTTTGAAACCTCTCAGCCACTGACACTTTATTTTGTCTCATTTCTCTCTTCTCCCTTTTGGTTGAGAAGGTTTTCTCAATCCCTTGATGCTGAGTCCTAGCTCGTCCCAGGATTTCTGTCCCACATTGCCAGAGAGGTTTACACCCCTAGGAGTCATGTTCCACGTAGAGGGGGAAGGACAGGAAGTTCGCTTGTCATGTCGGGTTTGTCATAATTTTGACTTGAGTGCTATCTAGCAAACTAGCTGAGGGTGGTCACTGCAAATTGCCCAGTGCACCAAGAAAATATTTAAAGATATAAAGGCATTAAATTAGTTAGCCCAAAAGCAGCTATGAGCATGAGCTGAGATTCTGGACACTTCAGAGACTTCCTCTGTTTTGCCTCTGGGGGTGGCTTTTTCCACAAATAGGCTTCTGGGAAACAGAGCGATGAAGGGATTCTGTGAAGAGCACAGCATTTTCTATAACCATTTTTTGAAAATGCAAGTCATCCAGTTAGAAGAAAGGAATACCAGGGAAGCAGGGAAGCCCACACTCTGGGCCAGGGTTTTAGAGCAAGGGTCCAGGACTAGGTTCTGTGTAACACATTTGTATTGACAACCATGAAAGGATTCAGCGTCTTGAATGAGATAGCTGCTTATACAGAGGCGTTTTTTTATGAGCTGACAAGTTAGCCAGGAACAAAGGATGTTTGTAGGAAGCAAGTCGTTGCCAGTTTTAATCTGAGCTTTTCATTCAGCTGTAACCGGAGACAACTGAGTTTTTAATGTTCCGCGTGAAGGTCCTCATTTTAGATTTTGGTCGGAATGAGGCCTGGGATTTGGTTTGGCTCAGGTGCTGCATTTTCAAAATGTCACTGAAATCAATGAAAACAAAAGCAATGCTGGTTGTTTTCATTTCCTGCTGATCGTAACTTTTCCAGGTTGACAGGGGTCTGGACAAACAAAGCTGCCTCCGTGAAGGATGTTTATGTTTCCAGCTCCAAGATTGAGCTTAAAGAGGGCAGGTAAACAGTGGACATGTTGTGATTTGACCGTGATTGAAAGTGCACATCTGCCAACTAAGTTGAGAATTAAATTGAGGTCCCAGGAGGAACCTGTTAGGGTCTTGAGGATTAGAGGAAATTGCTTTGAGTTACATTCAGGAGTGTAGAATTGACTCTTTCATATACCTTGGGGTGGGGGGGACTTGTTTCTTGTAAGAATGTCCAGATAACTGAAGAGAATTTCCTTTAAAAACATTCTTTTAAACCTTCTGTTGAAAATCATATTAAGATTTATTATACACTTTCCTGCCTTATCAAAAAAAGCATAGATCAAAAGCATCCTGTTGTTGGTGCTTCAGGGTGGTCCTTGTCATCATCAGCTGTGATGGTGAAGATACTTGTTGAGGATTGGATGCAAATAGGCATTTGCATCTCTAGTCTAGACCATGAATGGATTCTTTCATTGGAACCTTACAAATAATGGTATTATCCGAGAATTCCCAAATCCTGATATGGGTAAATAATAACTAAGTTTACCAAACTAACTCAGTTAACATTGAACTAATCGTAGGTCAACCAGATTGGTTTGACCAGCAATACCTTCCCTTGAAAAAATTAGCGAATCCTCTTCCTGGACCTCAGAGTTAGCTGTCTCCTCATGCTTTACCCCATTAGTCTCATCATAGACACGCATCAGGGACCTTAAAAATGACCTCTGTTGAGTGAAAAATATGGATAAGAAACAAACAAATAATAGAGGGAAGAAAGGTTAAAATAAATTGAGTAGATTGAAATACTAGTGGTCAATGGGGGGGGTAGTAAGGAGTATGGGATGTATGAGTTTTTTCTTTTTTCTTTCTTTTGCTGGAGAGATGCAAATGTTCAAAAGAATGATCATGGTGATGAATACACAACTATGTGATGATATTGTGAACCATTGATAGTAACCATGTCAAGAATGCTTGTATGTCAAGAATGTTGGTGTGTTTATTTGTTGTTCATATTAAAAAAACAAGCAAACCCTAGAAGAGAAGAAATTAAACTTATAATCATAGAACTAAATCCTTGCTACATTTTAAATAGCCTGAATTGTTAAAAAAAAAAAAGACTTCTGTTAAAAATGACTGTGTTTAATGCCTAGTCATTATTATACAACTCAATACAGTAAAACTACTCAAGTTCTAAAAAACAGAATTTTGCTGCTTTTAAGACCATTGTCATAGAATGATCATCTTTAAAACTGTATTCAGAGTGGGAGGAAGGAATCCAACCCCGAAGATGGCAGCAGCATTAAAGGAGTGAATGGCCGAGGAAGAAGGCAGAGGCCACGGCTATGGCCGCTGGCTCTGCTCAGTGACACCCCCTCCGCAGCCTCCGCAGCCGGGGTCCCTAGCACACCCAGCCCCAGCCCTGCCTCCAGATCAGCTGCCTCAAAACAACACGCTGGTAGTACTGCCCATCGTAGTGGTTGAAAACATCCTCAGCTTTATGTCCTAAGATGAAATTAGCCAGCTCCACCCGATTTGTAAAAGAATGGACTTGGTCTGCCAGAGAGTGTTGCATCAAGGATTTCTGAACGTTGAGAGATACCATAATCTATGTCAGAAAACAAGTTAAAGCACAACTCCCAAGGAGAGAGTCAGAAAGGAGAAACCATTCATTAGCTCATCATGCAGATATCCTTGCTGCTGTTGAAACAAGACTCTCATTGTTAAATATAACTTTCATGAAGTATGTGGATTCCAATCTCTATTGCTTCATCCCCGGAAAGGTGATTGGTGAGATTTATCAATTGTTGAGATATATCAGTTCTACCAGAGCCCTTCCACAAACTCATGAAGTACTTCAAGAGTTAAGGGATATTTCCTCCATGGGAATGGAATACTTTGATAATAAGGTAGTTCCATTTTTAAAGAGGAAATTGCCAGGATCAGAGTGTCTGGAAGATTCATGGGCTCTCCTCCAGTCCCAGGACCTTCTGCAGTCCCAACGACAATACAGTTCTTCTCTAAGCAGAACCCTTCAAGATAAGAGGTTGCCAAACTCCAGCAGCAGGTTAAAACAAATGGTGCTGGTGTGACTGTTCTCAGGTGTGAAGTTTCTGGGCTTCACACCAAAGTGTAAGAACATAGAAACAACTTCAAGACCAGGAGCAGAAACCGTTAGAGCAGACCCAGATCACAGAATGCAGGGCTGGCAGAGCTGGAAGGCAAACTGAGAGAAGTAATGGAAAGTGCAATAAGAAACTCCTCAGGATCTGGGCAGAGAGAAAAATCTCCTTGAAAACGAAAAAAGGCAGTGGAAGTCAGACTCTCTTAGGAAATCTAAATGTCTTCGGAATAGAAAGTAAATTGGAATGTGGTTCTAGCTCCAGAGGAAGAGGTGGCTTAGTTGCTTAAGCAGTTACTCATGGAAAACTGTGAGCAATGCGGTGTCCCCTTAGGCTTCCAGGATTTCAGAACACAATTTAACCTGAACTTGCACAGTTGGGACATTCTTTTCCTACCTCTCCTGCACAGCCTCTTTTTACTTTGTAATAGATTCGTACAAACCAGACCTGTTCTATCATGCTTTGAGGAGTTAACTTTTTTCCCGTGCAAATAATGTTTAAAGTAATTTGTTTCTGCCTATATGCACATTACACAAGGATCTTAAACCCAGTCTTAACAGACTAGAATTTTAAGTTTAAATACAGAAAATGTCCTGTTCACATGAAAGGAAAGACCTACTTTTTAAATGGACACCATCTTGTTTAAACAAAGAAAGTTGAATTTTTTATAAATGACTTTGCCTAGAATGTCTGAAAAGTAGTATTGAAGTAATGGGTGGCTAAAATGGACTTTCATGGTATTGACTGTAGAAGGGTCCTCCACAGTATTGACAATATATTTTTATAAATTACTGATAAGGAACTCATCCAGTTGTTATATACGTGTTTTCAGATCTCTTTTGGGGTCATGTCCTACATTTACATGGATGGATGCATGTATTGCCTAGTTACCTCACTTAAAAAATTCTTACACTGGTATGATTATTGAATCTCTGTACTTCTTTACTTTTAGAGCAGCTTCTTAGATTATTTAAGGGCTTAGCATCTTTCACCACAACAGGATTCCCTTAGAGAGGAAACTGTTGGTCCATTTGTCCGTCAGTTTTACTGGGCAAGAAAGTATTGAATCCTGTTGCTTTATCTAGTCTCTATAGGGTTCAGGTGCACTGGCTAAGGCAGCACCCCCAATTCCAAGGCTGTTTCTATCAATATCGGACCTCTGGTAACTAGTACTGTTGCTTACTGATCTCTGTGTTGCTCATTGGTCAGATATGGTAATTGAGCAGGTCATCCCTTATGGGATGCGGCTTTGCAATTGAAGCAAAGCTCACTGAAGAAAATTGCACTTTGAAAAAGCATTTTGATCATTTCATTTCAGGGTATGGGGTGACCTGAGAGAAGCTTTTTTAAATCTAAATTTCAAGTTTTCCTTATTTTACACTTTTAAACAAAAGCTTTGTTTTTTTATTTTACACTTCTCTTTTGAGCTTGTAACTGGAAAAGTGTCAACCTTCTGAGTGATTGCTCACTTTAACAACCTCCAAATTATGTACAGTGGTTATTTTCCCCAGTTGATATTTTTGAGACATTATTCAACTGTCACCGTGCTAGTTTTTAAAAAACTTTTTATTTTGAAATAATTTCAAACTTATGAGACAGTTACAAAAATAATATAAGCCCCATAGAGAAAACTCCCACATACCACATACCCCCAGATACCTGGATCCACCACTAGCTTTATTTTTAATATACTAAATGATATAGCTATTATTTGACTGTTAAAGTCTCTTAAATAACTGTTGTCTTGTGCTTAAGTAATTTAAAGTAAATTTAGGTATAAAATAGAAAACTCTCCCTTTCCAGGTAGGAGTTGGAGAGCTATATAAAACCTAAGGTTTGGGTATGTTTCTTAGTTTGAATAAAGCACAAGGTTACCATCTTCTAAAGCATTTGACATAACATGGTGATGCATCCTTTACATTAACTTCATCAAATGAAACTTCCCTATCCATTTTTAATATTGTCCTTACATGATATTGTCTTTAGATTTTTTAAATTAATTTTTAAATTTTTAAAAAATATATGACAACAAACAAACGCAAACATTCTTAACTTAAGATCATTCCGTTCTACATATATAATCAGTAATTCACATCATCACATAGTTGCATATTCATCATCGTCAACATTTCTTAGAACATTTGTATCAATTCAGAAAAAGAAACAAAAGACAACAGAAAAAATTCATACATACCATACCCCTTACCCCTTCCTTTCATTGATCACCAGCATTTCAATCTAAATTTATTTTAACATTTGGTTCCCCTATTATTTATTTTTATTCCACATGTTTTACTCATCTGTTGATAAGGTAGATAAAAGGAGCATCAGACACAAGGTTTTCACAGTCACACAGTCACATTGTGAAAGCTATATCATTATACAATTATCTTCAAGAAACATGGCTATTGGAACACAACTCTACATTTTCAGGTGGTTCCCTCCAGCCTCTCCATTATGTCTTGAAAAACAAGGTGCTATCCATTTAATGCATAAGAATAACCTCCAGGATAACCTCTCAACTCCAGAATCTCTTAGCTATTGACACTTTATTTTGTCTCATTTCACTCTTCCCCCTTTTGGACAAGAAGGTTTTCTCAATCCCTTGATGCTGAGTCTCAGCTCATTCTAGGATTTCTGCCCCATGTTGCCAGGAAGGTCCACACTCCTGCGAGTCATGTCCCCTGTAGACATGGGAGGGCAGTGAGTTTGCTTGTTGTGTTGGCTGAAGAGAGAGAGGCCACATCTGAGCAAAAAAGAGGTTCTCTTGGAAGTGACTCAGGCCTAATTTTAAGTAAGCTTAGCCTATTCTTTGCGGGATTAAGTTTCGTATGAACAAACCCCAAGATTGGCGGCTCAGCCTATTACTTTGGCTATCCCCACTGCCTGTGAGAATATCAAGAATTCTCCACTTGGGGAAGTCGAATTTTCCCCCTTTCTCACCATTCCCTCTAGGAGACTCTGCAAATGCTTCCCTGTTCTCTGTTCAAATTGCTCTGGATTTATCTTGGCATCACTCTGGACAAACCTACAAAATCTCATGCCCTACGCAAGATTCCAAGTACTATGGTGTTCAATTAAGCTGTCCACATAAGTTATATTAGAAAATGCACTAGTCAAAATATAAATTTTGTACCAAATATTTTTTGCTTGTCTCACATATATGTTAAAGTTTTAAAATATTAATTACCATCTATTTTGAACACCCTGCAGTAATGACATTCCTTTGTTCCTCCTCATGCAGAAACATTTTTAAATTTGCACATTTAGTCACTGTCATTATACACTCTAGGCATTCCTAGATTATACCATCTCAATCTTTATAGTCTATCTTTCTTTCTGATTTCATTTGTGTCCCCAGCTGTCCTCCCTCTATCATTCTCACATTCAGCTTCATTCAGTGTTCTAACATTATTGTATTACAGTTAGGTAGTATTGTGTTATCTATTTCTGAATTTTTGCATTCAGTCCTGATGCACAATCTGTATCCCTTCATCTCCCATTACCCAATATCTACCATATTTCTATCTCCTGATGGTCTCTGTTACCAACTGAAATTCTCCAAGTTCATTCGCTAATGTCAGTTCATATCAGTGAGATGATACAGTATTTGTCCTTTTGTTTCTGGCTAATCTCACTCAGCATAATGTCCTTAAGTTCCATCCATGTTGCTACATCCTTTATGACTTTATTCTGTCTTACAGCTGCATAATATACCATCGTACGTATATACCACAGCTTGCTTAGCCACTCATCTGTTGATGGACATTTTGGCTGTTTCCATCTCTTGGCAATTGTAAATAATGCTGCTGTGAACATTGGTGTGCAAATGTACATTTGTATTCTTGCCCTGATGTCCTCTGAGCAGATACCTAGCCATGGTATTGCTGGATCATATGGCAATTCTATACTTAGCTTCCTGAGGAACTGCCAAATTGCTTTCTGCAGTGGTTGCACCATTTTACATTCCCACCATCAGTGGATAAGTGTGCCTCTTTCTCAACATCCTCTCCAGCATTTGTCATTTTCTGTTTTATTGATAATGGCCATTCTGGTGGGTGTGAG
>PVIY010055492.1:0-13705 GCA_004026745.1 Myrmecophaga tridactyla | reverse complement strand
TTTTTTTTTTTCTTAACTTAATTCTCATAAAGGCCCTGAAGAGAGGTGGTATTTTTATTATCCCCACCTTCCAGATGAGGAAACTGAGGCTTAAGGAGGTTAAGTAACCTGTCCATGGCTCCAGTCTGTGCAGTCTGGCTCCAGGGCCTGTGTTAACCTCTGTTCAACCCTGCTTCCCGCACATGGAGGAAGCCGCTGGCCACTTCCGCAGGCCTCTAACATTAAGGAGTGAGCATGTGGTTGTGGTGGGCAGCTCTGATGTGGAGGGATGGCCAGCTCCACCCCGATCTGCTCCTAACCCAGCCTTACAGCTCTCCATTTGCCCTGAGTGGATAGTAACTTACCCCAGGTGAATAGTGTAGCCTGTATCAGTGGGCTGAAAGGGGATGATGAAGACCAGGGAATTCTTTCTAAAGGAACTCGGAGATACATGGTGCCAGCTCGATGTCCCCAGTGCCCATGACAGACAGCATAATTGTTGATGCCACTCTTCCCAGCTGAACCTGTGCTTGCTTTGGGATTCCTCCTGACCCAGTGTTCCAGCAACTACTAGTCATGGCAGGTGTTGGCAGCCTGCCAAAGTATTTGTTAGAATCCACAAAATAATTTGCTGGAATTTTGATTGGGATTACATTTAATCAATAGATCAAATTGTGAAGAATTGACATCTTAATATTGAGTCTTTCTATCAACGAACATAGAATATCTTTCCATTTATTTAACACTTCTTTGGGATCGTTCATCAGATTTTTGTAATTTTCTTCATATAGATCCTATACATATTTTGTTATATTTATGCCTAAATCTTTCTCTCTGTTTTGGTGCTAATGTAAATGTTATTCTTTTTTTTTTTTTTTGCATGAGCTAGCGCCAGGAAACAAACCCAGGTGAGAAATCTGCCTGCTGAGCCACTATGGCCCACCCTGTTATTGTATTTTTTTATTTCAAATTCCAGTTGTTCATTGCTGGTATATAAGTAAACAATTGACTTCCATATATTAATCTGATATCCTGCATCCTTGCCATAATTTTTAAAAATAATTCTTCTATCAAGACAATCATATCATCTACAAATATAGTTTTATATCTTCCTTTCCAATCTGTATAATTTTTTTTTTCATTTTCTTGTCTTACTGCATTAGCTGGGACTTCCAGTATGATGTTGAATAGGAGTAGTGAGAGAGGACATCCTTGTCTTGCCCCTGATCTTAGAGATTGAGACTCTCATTACTCATCATTAGGTGTGATGTTGGCTGTATGTTTTTGTAGATGTTCTTTTATCAAATTGAGGAAACTTTCCTCTATTCCTAGTTTGCCGAGAGTTTTATCATGAATAGTACTGGAGTTGTCAAATTATTTTGCTGCATCTATTAATTTGATCATATATTTTTTCTTTAACCTGTTGATGCAATGAATTATATTAATTGATTTTTTAATATTGAACCAGCCTTGCATACCTGGACTGAATCCCACTTGGTCACAACGTATAATTCTTTATATATTGTTGGGTTCAATTTGCCAATATTTTGTTGAGGATTTTCACCTCTACGTTCATGAGACATCTTTGTCTGTAGTTTTCCTTCCTTGTGTATTAGGGTAATTCTGACCTCATAGAAGGAGTTAGGGGGTATTCCCCCAGTTCTATTTTCTGGAAGATATTATAGAGAATTGATATCATTTCTTTTTTGGATGTCGGGTAGAATTCACTAGTGAAGCCATCTGGGCCTGGTGCTTTCTTTATTGGAAGGTTACTCATTATTGATTCAGTTTCTTCAATAGATATAGGCCTATTCAGATTATCTATTTCTTCTCCCGTGAGTTTTGGTAGCTTGTGTCTTTCATCTACATTATCAAATTTGTGGGCATAATGGTTTCCTAAACCCCAACCAATATCACTCCTGTGGACACGTCAGAATGCCTAAGGCTCACACTGAGACTCTTTTAAACTTTCATGCACAAAATTTGCTTCCCTGGAACCTATAATTCCCAGAGGGTTCCTTAGCCAGATAAATCCTGAAACCCAGAAGGACCAGACTCTTCAAGATGATCAACTAATTGCATCCCCCTATTCTTTAGTATTGACACTCCTTCTCAACATGAAAAAGTCAGAACAGGTATTGCCTAAAAATCCCTATAGATGGGGAGAAGGATCAAAGGAGGAGGAGTTATAACAGAGAAAATAGGATTTAACCAATGACTGCTGAATCACTACATTGATATTTCTTCTAGCCTCCAGTGTCTTGGAGCAGCTAGAAAGAAAAATCTGAAGTAGTGGAATGGTAATCCATAACAAACTCTGAAATCTGTTCTGTAATTGCTTGTTGAAGTGTACTTTAAAAATTATTGCTCTTTCTTTCTTTTCTTTGTGTATATTTGAATTTCACAATAAAAATGTTAAAAAATTTTGTGAGGATAGAATTTTTCATAATATTCCTTTATTATCCTTTTATTGTCCATGGGATCAGTAGTGATAAATTTGCTTTCATTTCTGATATCAATATTTTGTCTCTCTTGGTTAGCATAGCTAAAGATTTATCAGTTTTATTGATCTTTATTTATCTTTTTAAAAAAACAGCTTTTGTTTTTCATTGATAAAACCTGCTTTTTTTTTTTTACATGGGCAGGCACCAGGAATCGAACCCGGGTCCTCGGGCACAGTAGGCAAGTGTTCTTACCTGCTGAGCCACCATGGCCTGCCCTGCCTTTTTTTAACTTATTGTATTTTCAACATCTCGTTTTCCATGTCCATAGATCTCCATCCATGCTTTACATTTTTAAACAAATATTTTTATTGACAAATGTTCACATACATACAGTCCATACATGGTGTAAAATCATTGGCTCGCAACATCATTATACAGTTGTGTATTCATGTGATCATTTTTTAGAACATTGCATCACTCCAGAAAAAGAAATAAAAAGAAAAAAGAAAAAAACTCATACATCCCTGGGCCCTTACCCCTCCCTCTCATTGATCACTAGTATTTCAATCTATCCCATTTATTTTACCCATTTTCTTCCCTATTATTTATTTTCTATCCATATTTTTTTACTCATCTGTCCATATCCTGGATAAAAGAAGCATCAGACACAAGGTTTTCACAATTACACAGACACATTGTAAAAGTTATATCGTTAAACAATTATCTTCAAGTATCAAGGCTACTGGAACACAACTCACCAGTTACAGGTACTTCCTTCCACCCACTCCAATACACCCTAAACTAAAAAGGGATATCATATACTGCATAAGAATAACCTCCAGGATAACCTCTTGACTCTGAAATCTCTCAGCCACTGAAACTTTATTTTGTCTCATTTCTCTCTTCCCCTTTTTGGTCAAGAAGCTTTTCTCAGTTCCATGATGCTGGCTCATCCCAGGAGTTCTGTCCCACATAGCCAGGGAGATTGATACCCCTGGGGCTCTCGTCCTACCTAGTGGGGAGGGAAGTGAGTTCATCTGCTAGGCTGGTTTAAAGAGATAGGCCACATCTGAGCAACCAAAGAGGTTCTTTGGGGTGACTTGGGCAGAATTTTAAATAGGCTTAGCCTATCCTTTGTAGGAATAAGTTTCATAGGGGTGAACCCCAACATCGAGGGCTCAGCCTATTGATTTGGTCTTTCCCATTGCTTGCAAGATCAGTAGTAATTTTCCAAATGGGGAAGTTGATTATTTCCTTCTTTCTCCCCAGTCTCCTAAGGGGGCTTTGCAAATATTTCTTTACTCACTGGCCGAATTACTCTGGATATATTGGGGCATCATACTAACCTGACAAACCAACAAGATCTCTTGTCATATCTAAGATTCCATCCATTCTATACTTTAACATTATTGTATGGGATTCAATGGTATGAATAACCCAATCCCTAATTTTTGAATATGTAGATTGTTTCCATTTTTTGTTGTTATAAATGCTGCTGCAATAACACCTGTGAGGCTAAACATTTGTAAAAATCTCTGGTTAGTTGCCTTAGGATAAAGTTCTAGAAGTAGAATTGCTAAATCAGAGAGTGTGGTTATCTGTTGTCAAACTGCTCCTCAGAAAGGTTGCACCAATTTACACCTTGCCAGGCAGTGCTGGGATACCTTTTTTCTCACTCCTTTGCCAATACTGCTTATCCTTTTTTTTTTTTTTTCCAATTTGTTTTGTGCTCCTCAACAACTTTCTTTCAGATACATTTCCAATTATTCTTTTTGTATTGCCTGTTCAAGTCTGTGCTGATTTGAATCTGTTGTGTAACCCAGAAAAGCCATGTCCTTTAATCCTCATTCAATATTGCTGTGTGGTGTCTTTTTTACTGTTTCTTTGGAGATGTGACCCACCCAATTGTGGGTGGTAACTTTTGATTAGATGGATTCCATGGAGATGAGTTTCCACGCATTCAAGGTGGGGTTGCTTACTGGAGCCCTTTAAAAGGGAACCATTTTGGAAAAAGCTTTAGAGCCACCAGAACCCAATATCCCATGCAGCCAGAAACCTTTGGAGCAAAAGGAAAATACCCCCAGGGAAATCTTACGAAAAGAAGAAAAAAAGCTAGCAGACATCGCCAGGTGCCCTCCTAACTGAGATAGAAACCTGGAACTTCATCGGCTCTTTCTTTGGAGATAAGGTATCTTTCCCTCAATGCCTTAATTTGGACGTTTTCATGGCTTTAGAACTGTAAACTTGCAACTTAATAAGTTTCCCTTTTAAAAAGCCATTCCATTTCTGGTATATTGCATTCCGGCAGCTTAAAGACTAACACAAGCTCCTTTCCCCGACTTTCTGTTGAGGCACTCATATTTTTCTTATTGGTTTAGAAAGCTCTTAAAAGATTAAAGATATATAACTCTTTGTCATGTGCTTGTACAAGAGTTTTTTATCTTTATAAACCCTCCCCCCCATATTAGTTTATAAGATGGGAATTGATCAGCCAAGAGCCACATGGAGACCCCACTGCACGGGAACCCCAGCCTTAGGACACTGTGCTCCATGCTGGGGTTTCAGTGGGACCCCTCTTCCTCCTCCCACTCCTTCTGGGGCCAAGTGGCAGCACCCCCACCCCCACTCCTAGCAGGAGGACCCTGGGCATCCTCCATTTGCATCCCTATTCCTACCCAGACCTGGGAAACAGAAAAGTGCTATAGGCAGGTATATAAGAGGGGAGCTTGAACTCACCTGGTGGTGGCAGGGCGTCCAATAAAGGTTCCTTGGAAGAGGCGATGTGTAGATGGCGACTTGAAGGGATGTTCAGGACGGCGCTGTCTAGTAGAAACATAATGCAAGGCACATACGTAATTTCAAATGTTCTAGTAGGTGCAAGAAAACCAGTACAAAGAAACAGCTGAAATTCATTTAAATATATTTTATTTAATCCACTATGTCCATATATTATCAGTTCAGTATGTATTCAAAATTTAAAATATTAATGAAATGTTTTACATTCTTTCTTTCACAACTAATCTTTGAAATCCAGAGTGTATTTTACATTTACAGTATATGTCAAGTCAGACTCATCACAATTGAAATACCCAAGAGCCATGTGTGTTGAGTGGCCACCTGTTGGACAGTGCAGGCCTAGGACTTAGCTAGGACAGGGGAAGCAGGGAGAGCAGGTCAGGCAGAGGGAAACAGCCTCTGCAAAGGCCAGGAGGCTGAAAGTTTGGCTTGCAGAGAAATCAAGAGATGAGGCAGGAGAGAAGGTGGTTTCTGTCAGGTCACCCTGGGGCTTGTAAGCCCTACAAAGAGCCAAGGCTTTCTCCAGATGGCAATGAGAAGCTTAACCAGGGGGAAAAAGGGGGTTAGGTTTGTGTTGGAAAAAGCTCATTCTGGCTGTGTTAAGAACACAGGATTTGAGAGGGGCCAAGCAAGGCTATGGGGAGACTTCTGAGGTGGCTGCGTGGTGGCTGGGCTTTTAGAGGTAGCAGTGGCTGGATTAGAATGGTTGTGGTGGGGAAGGACAAAAGCATTCACCCTGAGGGCTATTTAGGGAATGAATTCCAATGGACTAGGTATGGTTGAATGGATGTGGGGGGGCGGGGGAGGTGCTATCCCTGGGAAGAGGGTGGGGCTAAGGATGTTTCATTTTTCTGGCTGGACCCACTAGATATAGAAGGCACCATTTGCCCAGGCAGAGAAGGGTTCTTTATGGGAGGTGATGAGATATGTTTCAGGCCTGATGAGTTTGAAGTGTTTATGGGGCTCCCAAAATGTAGACACCCCTGAATCACTGGATACGAGACTAAGACATGGGAAGAGAGATCCAGGTTGGAGCTGTTGTTCTGGCAGGGGTGGTCACTGAGGCCCAGAATGCTGTGACCTAAGGGAATATTTAATCCAGGGCTCTACCCACCACATGTGTATAATTTGTTCCCCTATGGAAGGACTACTGAATAAGTTTATGGGGCCATTCTCCCTGATGAGTTTCTACAATAGGAGAAGAGACCTTCTTTACTGAAAGGCAAGGGGGAGAACTAGAGGCTGGGTTAAAAGCAGATTCCCAGGCATACCCCCACCTCATTCAGGTTCACCATATCTAGGGTGGAGCCTGGCAATCTGGGTCATCATCGAGCTCTCTGAGGGGTCACAGCTGGGTGACTCAGGTAGGCTCTTCCTCGGCTATCACAGATGAGCAAAATGATCTGATAAATTATTCTTCTTATTTAAAAACAAAGCTCCCCCTATTCCCAGAAAGCAATGTATATAAAATATGGAGAAGAGAAGAAAATAAAAATTACCTGTAATCTTAATTCACTGAAAATAACTGATAACACCTCAAGATATATCCTTCAGACTGTTTTCAACATGTCTATATATTTAATTTGATTAGCCTATTTACACTGATTTATAACCTGCTTTTGATTTTTAAACATAAAACCCAGCATCCTTATTTGTGTATCTCACAGACATCTCAGACCCAACATTTGAGTTTATGACATTCAACCCCAACTCATGGGACCCTATCCCAGGAATGCATCCCTTCCCCAGGTGATAGTAACAGCCACCAGGGATCCATCCTTGCCACCCCCAATGAGCCATCCTAGACCCTTCCCACCAGGTCCCCAACCTCAGCAGGAAGCTGCCCTTGACTCCTCCTCCCCAGAGAGCCATCCTTGAAGCCCCCATGCCATGGCGTTGCACTCAGCTTTTCCTTTCTCACCCTCCCCCACCTGCCCTCACTGTCTAGTCAATTGCCACTCAAGTTCCCGGACTCCACTTCTCCATCTCGACAAAGGCCACTCCTGCCCAAGCCTCCCACATGTTTGAGAACAGCCCCCAACTGGGTTCTCTGTCTTCACCCTGCCCCCTCCGATCCACACCGCAGCAAGAGCAATCCTCTCAATGTGCAAATCTGGTCGTGCCACCCCTGGTTGAAGACTGGCTGTGTACATTTCTTTGCTCAAAAAACAAACTCCTGTGTGGCAGACAGAACTGAAACCACTGCTCTTAGGACAGTGACCAGGGCATCAGAGTCGATCTGAGCCCTTTGTTGAAGGCAGCTCAGGCTGAGGCATTTTCAGCCCAAATGGGCAGGGAGGCTTTGGGTCAAAAGCCAGGTCCCAAGACTCAGTACCTTCCCACATGCTGTCCTCATAGCCTGGAAGATTTTGGCCACCCTTGCCTAGCCAGCTTCTATTCAGCTCCCTCTCCAGACTCCTGTATCACCTGCTTCTTCCATATTTCCACTTGGGTATCTAACAAGCATTTCATACTTCATATGTCCAGAACAAAACCTCTGCTCTTTCTGTCTCCAAAACTGTCCACTCCCCATTTTAGCAAATGGAAATTTCTAGTTGTTCAGGACAAAAACCTTGGCATTGCCCTGGACTCCAATGTCTCTTCACCCGCCCCCTACTCACCCCCACCCTCCATCCAGTCTATTAGGCTCTATCTTCCAAATCTACCAGTTCTGTCAGTGTTAACTACCGCCATCCTGGTCCTGTCCACCACCATCTCCTCTCTGGATGATGTAATGGTCTCCAGCAGGTCCTGTTTCTTATCCTGGGCCTGCCTGGAGTCAACTGTTCATGCAATAGCCTGAGTTATCTGGCTAAACACAAGAAAGATTCCTGGAGTCTGATCTCATCTCCTAATTCTCTGCTTTGCCCTCTGAACCCCAACCTCACTTATGCCTTTCTTTGAGACCATAGATGGCCAGCTGGATGTCAATGCGCGGCCCGGGCAAGGCATATCCCTCAGCTCCCCTCCACCTCTTTCAGGTCATTGTGCAAGCAGCGCCTGCCCAGTAAGGCGGTCCCATCTAAAGTTTCACACCCTCTGTACTTGTACTTTCCAACCCTCTTCCTACTTTATTTTAACTTTTCACCTCTGGTATACTATATATTTTACTCATGCATTTTGTCTATTTATATTGTCTTGCCTTACTAAATTGCAAGGTCTGTAATTGATGATAGGGCTCCCCAGAACTTGGACCCAGGTTGGCAAATGGTAGATGTTTAGTAAATATTTGCTGAATGAACAAATGAATCTGTTAAGCCTCTGGGAAGCCTCCCTAACTCCCCCTGACATGTGCTTTCCTGGGTGCATTCCCCCAGTGCCCCCTCTGTTCTCTTGGTGGCATTTATCACCGGTGTAATTACATGATCGCTTGTGTGTGCAGGCTCCAACAGGTCCATTTGCCCCTAGACTATGAGCTTGCAGACGAAACAGACCATGTTGGTCACTGCAGTGCCCCGCTGCCCAGCACGACACCTAGCATATGAGCAGCAGGCAAGAAATACAGAATGTACACCTACCTGGAATGCTATAGAACTTTAATTGCTCCTGATATCACAGTCTTCCCAGCAGCCCTTGGCCTCCAGCCAGCTCCCCCTCCTCCCAGGCAGCATGCTCATGCTGGCTTGGCCAACTAAGGGGTTTGAGTTGGTCCTAACAGTGGGGACACCTGCTCCCAAATCTAAACCAGATCCCTCAACTGTGGGCCTAGCTACCGCTTCAGAATGAGCTGGCACAGGCCAGCAAGTCTGTCCCCATCGGAAGCCTTCCTGGAGCAGGGGCTCTGGCCTCCTCAGTCTAGAAGTCCAGGCCCCTGCCCAGGCCAGGCCTTCAGGGAAAAAGCTGGAGTGAAGCACGCTTGGAGGTAGGAGGGGTGTTTGAGGCTGAAAGCATTGGCGACCCTGGTCAGGGCTTCTCTGTCTCCCTAGCTCCTCTCAGTTTCCTGGACCCCACTGTTCCAAAGAGCAGGGGCCACTTGCCCATTGCCTCATCCTTCGCTGTTGTAGACCTGAGAGTGGTCTTACCTCCCACATTCTCTGTACCTCCTGCACCATTGTCATTCCTTCCTCAGTTCCTCATTCATGCTCAGAAGGGTTTTGAGCGGCTACTGCATGTCAGGTGGTCTTCTAGGCCCTGGAAATATAACTAGAGAGAAGACAAGAATCATTAGGGCCTCATGGAGCTCAGATTCTAGTGGAGGAGACAGGCAAAAAGACAATGAGTAAATAAAATATGTGCTCAGTTTGTGATCTTTGCTAAGGGGAGAAAAAAAATAAAGCAGAGAAAGAGGATAGGAAAGGTCTCAACATGTAGACATTTAAATGGGGTGGCCAGGGAAGGCCATGAGGGGCTCTCTTGCCATCCTCTGCCCCACTTGCTTCTGTCTATCCTGGCGGTGCCCTGGACAATCACCCCCTGCACCCCGACTTCCCTTCAGCTCCTGCCCTCTGAGCGCACCTCCAACACAGAGGCCAGATCCAACTCTGTCAGGCCCCTGGTAAGTCCTTTCATAGACTCCCCTGCACAGAGGCCCACCTCCTTGGAGAGAGAGGGGCTTACCAGGCCCTGCCCTTCTGCAGCACATATCACATACACACAACACGCCCACCCCACTTCTCTCTGGAGTCCTGAACCTCGGGCATTCGGTCCTCACTCCCTCCTCAAGGTTTTTGGTGAAGGAACATTTTCCCCACCATACTCCTGTCCCCATGTCGAGATGGAGGTCACCTTTCCCGAGGCCGCGGGTAGGTGCCTCACCACGCAGGCCGCAGCTTGCGTAGCCGTGCCCTCAGGTCCCCAGCCCCGTGAGGACCAAGACCCCTTCGGGATTGTCTGCCGCGGTGTCCCAGAGCCCCACGGATAGTGTGGAATGAATGGATTTCACCGGGCAGGGACTTGGCCTCATTCCTGTCAGATCTTTCCCCGCCCCTCTCCGCCTTAGAGGGGGCTAAAGCGCGGAAGATCGCTCCGAGGAGAGGGGTGGCGGGTGTGATCTTCCTCCCGCACCCCCAGATGTGATGACGAAAGGGGGTGCCCCTCTGCCGGCCCTGGCTCCATCCTCGCGGAGCCCCCTCCTCCCCCACCCCGTTCTGCCCGCAGAGGGCCTGGCGGAGCGGGTGCGGGGCGGGAGGAGGCGCCGGCTGCTGAGTGGCGGCTCCGCGTCCACCTCCTGGCGCGCCGGTGCGGGCGGGAGGCGGGGAGCGCAGGGGCGGCGGCGCGAGGGAGCGCAGTAGCGAGCATGTGCCGCCGAGCCCAGTAACCAGGGACGACCGCGGCAACACAGCGGCCGGCCGGGTCGGCGCCGAGCCCAGCGCAGCTCCGCGCCGCGGCGCCCGGAGAGGGCGGGAGCGGCGGCGGCCAAGGGCGGCGGCGGGAGGGCCGGCGCCCACGCCCGGGCCTGCCGAGCAGCTGCCCCGCGTCCCGGGCCCAGCGCTGAGCCCAGGGCGGCCGAGGAGCAGGGAGCAGCGCATCGCAGCGCGCCGGAGCCCCGCGCCAGGGCCGCGCGGGCACCGCGCAGACAAAGGCGCGGCCCCGGCCCCGGCCCGGCCCGCCGAGCCCTCCGCGCGCCCCGCCCGCGGCCGGACCCTGTCCGCGCCGGCCGAGCAGCTCCCGCTGGGCGCCCTGACGGGGTCCGGCCCGGGGGGCGGGGGCCGCGGCCGCCGAGGATGGGGAAATCCAACAGCAAGTTGAAGCCCGAAGTTGTGGAGGAGCTGACCAGGAAAACCTACTGTGAGTGTGTGTGCGCTAGCGACCCGCCACCCCCGCGCTTCCTGCTCCCCCTCGCGCCCCTCCCCCATCGCCCCGTCACCCCCAAACCCTCACCGCTCCTCCCGCTCTCCACCCCTCTCAACGCCGCAACCCTCTTCCTGTCGTTCCATCCCCTGCCTCCACGCGGGACCCGTCCGAGGTTCCCGGGCCCGCGCCCCCAGCCCCCTACCTGGCCCTATTGTTCTAGCCCCCGCCCTCCCCCAGCTCTGGACGCGTGTTGCCTGTCAGTGTGCTAGAGTCCACCCCCACCCCCTACCAGGGCCGGTGGGACAGCCCCGGCCCACCCGCGGATGCCCTCTCTGCAGACCTGTGGGAAGGGGCTGGGGTGGGGCAGGGACGGTGGTCCGGGGAGGGGGCCCTCGGTTGCAGTGTGGCTCCGGCTCCGCGCAGCCGACTGGCACGAGCCCGGCTGGGTGGGTGATTCATGCATCACGATGCTGCTGCTGCTGCTGCTACTGCTGCTGCGAGGTTGGCCTGTCGCCCCCACCCTGGCCCCGGATCGTGTGTGGGGGGTGGCGAGATTTGTCAGAGCTCAGGGCGGCAGCGGCTGGGGTGGGGAAGGGTCCCGGGCACCCTTTTAACTGCGGGGATTTACAGTCTGAATTCATCTCTGGCCTAAATTTCACCTCCCCTCTTCTATCTTTACCTGCCCAATTGCAAAATGGGTTTATGAAGCCGGGAGTGATCTGGTCATCCGATCATTTAACCACCACCTGGAAGAGGAGAGTCTGTCAAATTTCAGACTTTTCTAGACCAGACCCAGTGTGTCCACCTGCACCAACTTCACAACTCTCCAGTTCCTCTGCATCTCCAATTTCTCTGGCTGCCCCCTTCCCTACAATTCTTTGGAGATGCGCTGGCATGCCAGGGATTAATAGCACTGGGTCCTAACCATATTGTCTTTCTATGGGGCTGGAACTTGAGGAGAAGATGGCTGTGTTGTTCAAGGGCCTGTGCGTGGGTATTTGATTTGGGAGGGGTCAGTGCTCCTGGACTCAGCTTGGAATTCCGAGCCCATAACCTAGCAGCTGTGTGGGTCCAGCTCCCCAGCATCCGTACTGGAGGCAGTGGATTGACCGCCAGCCCAGGGCGTTGATGGAAGCAAGGGAGGTAGCTTCTGGTGGTGCATTGCACAACCTCTGTTTCCCGCCCCTCCCCGACCCCCTTGCCAGCCCCCACCCCCACCCGCATTGGTCTTCTGGGCACGTTTGCAGGTTTATCCAAGCCCGTGTTTCATCTCCATGCCCCTCATCCCATGTGCTGGGAACAAAGGGGTCTTTCCTGAGTGGGTGCTTATCTGCTGAGGGAGACGCACTGGCCCTTCTCCAGTTGAGTTCTGCAGCTAGGAGCTCATCAACCACTAACTGATCTGCAAAGGGGTGAGGCTTCAAAAACCGGAGGCTCTGTTCTTATTGCTCTCACCCTTTCCCCCAAGTTTGGGGGTGATCCTTTCCAGTCTGGCTGCTGATTTGTAACATGTGCTGGGACCATCTTTAGGCTCAGGCTGGATATGGCTCATAGCTATCAGCAGGCGGGCTGCAGATAGGCCCCATGTCAGGAGAGGCAGAGGGCCTCGTGGGCTACGCAGGAGTGTTGGGGCATGGGCTGCACTGGACATATTTATCCTGGTGGGGACAGGGGAGTGGCCCTAGGAGCCAGGAGAAGCCAGTGTCCTGCTCATTTGAGAATGTTGTGTGCCAAGCTCTTTGCATGTGTTAGGACAATGACTCTTCTCAACAGTCCTACACATGGTGGGTACTGTTACTATCCTCATTTACAGATGAGGAAAACAAGGCTCAGGTAGGCGAAGTGGTGGCTCAAGATCTCACAACCAGTCACAAGGTCATGGCAGGATTTGAACTTAGTTCTATTTGGCTCCCCAGCCACACCTCATCAGAGACCTCAGAGCACATGCGGAGAAGTCAGGAAGGGCTTTTCTTGTGTGTCGCTTTTGGATTTCTGCTGTAAGCCCACAATGGTAGATTCCGGAATGGAGGAGGTGGACATTTCATCCATCCCCCCTCTCTGGGCAAGTCTGTTAACTTAGAGAGAAGTTGAGTCAACAAGTCTTAGTTAGGAACAGGCCCATGTGGTGCTGTCCTGGACTATTTTTAAAGGCCTTCAGAGACATGAAACAATTTTGCTCAGGGAGAGACTTAGCTTGGAGACTTTTCCTTCTGTAGAAGCCCTTATTAGGGATGGTGGGTAGAGGAGGTAGTGGGTTCATTGCCTCCTGTCTGTCTCTTTTGCTAAGGCAGGCTCCCTCGGGGCAGGCCCTTTCTGGTCGGTTAACAATTGTACCTCCCATGTGTTAGCATCTAGTAAGTCCCAAGATATTTGTTGAGTTGAAAGTCCCCCAACAAGAAAATAGAGAAAGATTCTGTTGGTTCTAAGGCCTGCAGATGGGCTTCCTTCTAATGGAGAACAGAGATGCCTGCTGTTTGTTCCAGGGGATTCTGGGTCTGTGGTCAGGAGAAGGGCCGCTTAGGAAACACTCGCAAATGTCATACTCTCCTGGAGAACTTGTCACATATGAAGATGCAGTAGGTCTGGGCTGGGGCCCAGGCATTTGCATCCTTTATTGTGGAGATGGTGATTCCAGGGAGTCCTGTTGAGAACTGTAGTTGTTGGAGGGTCCTGGAGTAAGCATCACCCGGTGTCCTAGACCACCCAGGGCCCAGATGGAAGTCCCAGATGTCTATGCCTGCGTCAGCGCTGAG
>PVIY010055491.1:0-13662 GCA_004026745.1 Myrmecophaga tridactyla | reverse complement strand
ATTTTTTTTATTATTCCCAGTGTGACTGAAGGATCATTGTGCTAGTTTGAAACTATCATGTACCCCAGAAAGGCCATGTTTTAATCCAGATCCAATCTTGTGGAGCCAGATCTATTGTTTAGGGTGGGAAACTTTGATTAGATTGTTTCCGTGGAGATGTGACACACCCAATTGTGGGTAATGCCTCTTGATTAGATGGAGATGTGACTCCACCCATTCAAGGTTGGTCTTGATTACTTTACTAGAGTTCTTTGAAAGGAGAAACATTTTGGAGAAAACTCAGATGCAGATGCTTGGAGAACAGTTGCTTTAGAGGTGACAGAGACATGGATGTTTAGAGAGGCTGAGAGTGCTGAAAGAGAGAACAGATGCCTAGACATGGGCAGACCTCATCAGACATTGCAATTTGCCATCCCATGAGATGGTAAGCAAGCCAGAACCCAGAGTTGTGTACTGTAGGAGCTAAGTGAAGGCCCACAGATGCTTAGAGAGGAAACCATTGGCCTTGGAAATGGAAGCAATGAACAGGGAACAAGGACCAGCAGAGGCCAGACATGTGCCTTCCCAGATCAGCCTTCCTTAAGCCAAGGTATCATTCTCTGTATGCCTTAGTTTGGATATATTTATGTCCTAGAAGGGTGAACTTGCAACTTAATAAATTCCCTTTATAAAAGCCATTCCATCACTCTGAAGCACATGCTTATATTGTCCTAGAATTCATGCCTGTGATAGAATCCATGCCAAGTACTTAGATGGATCATGGAGGAATAGTGCCACATCAGGATCCAGTGTTGGCCTTATTGTCTGGCATTTTGGACAATCAGAAGCAGCCATAGCCATATAGCATAGGAAATAAGAGAACATGCTGCTGAAGTAGCCTCCATCTCTCCCATTATGAACATGTCATACATGTGCATATTCTATAATTTCTGCATCACTGATGATGAAAACCAGCTTTTGATAGCTAGTTAAGTCATTTTATCCACTTTAACTTTTAGTGCCCCTTTTATGATGATAACTCTCTGTTGGGTGTTAACAGTTAATGCAAAAATCTTTAAACTTCATGACACAGTAGAATTTGTCCTTCCCCATATGTCTATCTGATACAACCTTATCTTTGCTATTTCACTCCTAATAGCTTTGAGACCCCTGATCAGGTGGCAATTTTATTGGTGAGGGCCAGGAAATCCTCATATCAGGCCATATCTTCTACTACACATAATGAATAACCAGATTTCACACTCACAGTACCATCTATTAGGAAGACTTTTTCCTCCTCTACCTCATTTCAAGAATAGCCCTGAGTGTCTTCTCACCTTTTATGCACATAAACAGACTCATCCATAAACCTAGTTCAGTATCCTTGCTTCTCCTTAAGATAGTCATAAAGAATGCAGACATGGTCATAGGTACAGGTTGGGGAATCAGTGCTGGCAAAAGAGTGTTGAATGTCATGGGGGTCTAGAACACTCATACATTCAGCCTATTGATGCCTTTTGATTACATTAGGATTAAAACTATATGTGATGTTTTCTCACTGCAGGCCCCAAATGACTTAGGAATTGGCCCTCTGATAAACCCAGTTCTCACTGGCAGTTCAAGAGGTGTGCTCAGTTGAAGTTTAAATCTAAATATCAGATTTAAATATTCTAAATCCATCAAGACCCCCAAACATTGAAGAAACCATTTATTAAAAGGCATTTAACTCTCAACTCTAGATGGTAGTTCCTTGATTCAGAACTATAGGAGCCTGTGGGGAAGATGCTTTCATGGGGTTTAACATGAACTCCACACTGCAACTATTCCCATTGCTGCCAACTTCAACAGCATAATGTCTGTAGAATTGCATGACCAAAGCACAGGACTGCAGAGCTGCCTGCTACAGAGCCCTTTCCTGCTTTAAGCCACACTAATTGGAGACAGATTTCCATGTCACCCTGTAAATGGCTGAGAATGGTATTCCTAAGAATGGAATAGGTTGCCTCCATAACTCTACACATCTGTCAACTGTCTTTTTGATTGAAGATGCAAGATGCAGCAATTTGTCTTTTACTTTGAACAGGATATTCCAACATTCTACAGACCAAAGGACCCTTTAAAAAGTTACCTGAAGTGGCAGGTAACTTTTTGATTGAAGATGCAAGATGCAGCAATTTGTCTTTTACTTTGAACAGGATATTCCAACATTCCACAGACCAAAGGACCCTTTAAAAAGTTACCTGAAGTGGCAGGTTCCTGAATTTTTGTGGAGTTCACATTCCATTCTCTAAAGCAAATGTGTCTTACAATTGTCTCCAACATACTAGGCACAACTTGCTTGACCTATGTAATCAGCAAGTCAATACCAATACAGTAGATTAATGTTATCTTTGGAGGGATACCCAAATGGCTTGGATTTCTTCTGCCTATGTAATGACAGAGAACAGTGGTATTATAATTGCTTTATGTAGAGCTGTAAATCACTGGGCTAAATCCCACTTGGCTATGGTGTATAATTCTTTTAATATGCTGTTAGATTCAATTTGCTATTATTTAATTGAGGAATTTTGCATTTATGTTACAGAAATTTATGTTACAGAAAATTGATCTGTAATTTTCTTTTCTTCTAGTATCTTTATCTGCCTTTCATAGTAGGGTGATGTTGGCCTCATAGAATGAGCTAGCAAGTGCTCCCTCCTCTTCAAGTTTTTGGATGAATCTGAGAAGAATTGATAATAATTCTTGGAGTGTTTGCAGTAATTCACCTGTAAAGCCATCTGGTCCTGGGCTTTGCTTTGTTGAGTGGTTTTGATGCTGATTCAATTTCTTTACTTGTAATTGGTCTGTTGAGATCTATTTCTTTTAGAATCCATGTAGGTTGTTTGTGTGTTTCTAGGAATTTGTCCATTTTATCTAGATTGTCTAATTTGTTGGCATACAGTTCTTCATAGTATCCTATTACATTCCTTTTTATTTCTGGACTGTCAGTAATAATGCCCCCCTCATATTTCTGATTTTATTCGTGTCTTCTCCCTTTTATTTTGTCAGTCTAGCTAAAGGTTTGTCAATTTTATTGATTTTTACCAAGATCAATGTTTATTGGTTTCACTTTTAATTTCTTCTTTGATCAATTAGTTTTTTAATAGTCTGTTATCTAACTACCATATAGTTGTTGATTTTCTAGTTATCTGCCTGTTATTGATTTCCAGCCTTTATTCATTTTGGTCAGAAAAGATGTTTTGTATAATTTCAATCTTTTCAAATTTATTAAGAATTCTTTTGTGGCTGAATATATGGTCTATTCTGGGGAATTAATCATATGCACTTGGAGAATAAATCATGTGTATTCTGCTGTTTTGCAGTACAGTGCGCTCTATATGCTGATTAGGTCTAGATCATTTAACATAATGTGAAAATTCTTTATTTCCTTATTGATTTTTTGTCTAAATGTTCTATCTATTGATGAGAGTGGAGCATTGAAGTCTTCAACTATTATTGTATAGTGTCTATTTCTCCCTTCAGTTTTGCCAGTGTTTGCCTCATGTATTTTGGGGCAACATGAATGGTTGTATAGGTATTTATTATTATAATTTCTTCTTGGTGGATTGACCATTTTATTAATATTTAGTGTTATTCTTTATCTCTTGTAACAGCTTTTAACTTAAAATCTATTTTGTCTGGTATTTGTATAGCTATACTTGCTCTTTTTTGGCTAGTATTTGCCTGAATTATCTGTTGCCATCCTTTCACTTTCAACCTATTTATGTCTTTGGTCTAAGATGAGTCTCTTATAAATAACGTAGAATTGGGTTGTGTTTTTATATCCATTCTGCCAATCTGTGTTTTTTGTTTCAGGAATTTAATTCATTTACCTTCAGTATTATTACTGTAAAGACAGTACTTCAGCCATTTCATCCTCTGGTTTTTATATATCTGTTTTCTCTCTCTTTTTCTTTATTGCAACTTACCTTTCTGCATATTTGATCTTTTGCAATGTTATTGATGGGGACATGTCTCATTTTTGTTTCTGTATATATATTAAATACTTTCTTTATAGTTACCCTGGGATTTTTATTTCACACCTATATCTATAACCTATTAACTAGAAAAGATATCAACTTAGCTTCAGTAGCTTACATGTTCTCTGCTACCATATCATCCGTTACCCCTCTTTATGTTATTTTTGCCCTACATTACACAGAGAACTATAAAATTTTGGGAAAAGAAATAAAAGAAGATCAAAATAAACAGAAAGACAGTTCTTGCTCATGGATTAAATATTGTAAGGATGTCAATGCAACCCAAATGATTTACAGATTCAACACAATCTAAATTGAATTCCAATGTCTTACTTTGCAGAAATGGAAAAACTGATCATCAAATTTATTTGGAAGGGTAAGGGTTCCTAAATAGACAAAAGCATCTTGAAACAATGAATGAAATTTGAAGACTCACATTTCCTGATATTAAAATTTATTAGAAAGCTACAATGGTCAAAAGAGCATGCTACTGTCATAAGGATATATAGATAGACCAATGAAAGCAAATCAAGAGTTCAGAAATAGACACTCACATCTATGACCAACTGCTTTTTATTTTTTTTGCATGGGCAGGCACCGGGAACAGAACCCAGGTCTCCAGCATGGCAAGTGAGAATTCTGCCACTGAGCCACTGTCCTGATCAACTGCTTTTTTAACAAAGCTGCCAGTCCATTGAATAGGGAAAGAATAGTTTCTTCAAAAAATGATGCTGGGAGAACTGGATATCCATATGCAAAAGAATGAAAGAGGACTCCTATCTCATACCATATACAAAATAAACTTAAAATGGATCATGTACCCTAAAACTCCTAGAAGAATATGTAGGGATCCATCTTTTGGATTGTTGCTAAGACTTTATACCCAAAGCACAACCATCAAAAAAAAATGGATAAATGGGGCCTCCTCAAAATTTGTGCATCTAATGACTTTATCAAGAAACTGAAAAGATAACCTACTCAATGGGAGGAAATACTTGAAAACCACATATCTGATAGGATTTAATATCCATAATATATTTAAAAAACTGTACAACTCAACAATAAAAAGACCAACAACTTAATTTTTAAATGTGTATCAGACTTGAATAGACATTTCTCCAAAGAGGATAAACAAATGGCCAAAAAAACACATGAAAAGATGCTCAACAACATTAGCTATTAAGGAAATGCAAATCAAAACCATAATGAGATACCATTTCATATCAACTAGAATGACTATTATTTTAAAAGAACAAACTTACAAGTTTGGAGAGGATGTAAAGAAATAGGAACACTCATTCATTGATGGTGGCAATGTAAAACGATACAGCTGCTATGGAACACAGTTTGAGTTCTTCAGAAAGCTCAGTATAGAATGACCACATGACCCAGAAATCTCACTACTAGGTACATACCCTAAAGAGTTGAAAGTAAAGGGCAGCTGCTGTGGCTCAGCAGGCAGAGCTCTGACCTGCTGTGCTGGAGGTCTGGAGTTTGATCCCTGGTGCCTCCTGCCCATATGCAAATTAAAAAAAAAAAAAAAGAGTTGAAAGTAAAGACTCAAACAGATGTTTGCACACCGATGTTCATAATGGCATTTGTCACAACTGCCAAAAGATGGATGTCACCCATGTGTCCATTAATAAATGAGATTATTTTTAAAATATGGTATATACATGTAACAGAATATTATTCAGCATTAGAAAAGAATGAAGTTCTGATTCATGCAACAATGTGGAGGAACTTTGAAGACATCATGCTGGGTGAAATAAGCCAGATAGAAAAAGACACATATGCATGATCACATTGATATGAAATATTTAGAATAAGTGAACTCACAGACTCAGACTCTACAATATAGGTTACCAAGGGCTGGGTTGGGGGAAGTTAATGCTTAAATTGAACAGAATTTCTATTTGGGTTGATTGTAAAGTTTGGAAATGGATGGTGGAGATGGTAGCACAGCACTGTGAATGAAATCAGCAGCACCAAATTATATATGTAGATGTGGTTAAAAAAGAAAATTTCAGGTCACATTTAAGTGATTAGAATAAAAATTAGGAGATGACAGAGAACTATGCAACACATTGAACCATATTATAAATGATGCACTATAGTTAATAGTACAATTATAAAAATGTTATTTAATGAATTTTAACAAATGTACTGCACTATAAAACAAATAAATACATACATACATAAATAGACATAGGTGAAAAAATAAGAAACCTGGAAATTATTATCCATTCCACTTGAATAAGAACACTTTCAAATTCCTCTAATTGACTGAAACAGAAAAGACTCTTCCACCTGTAATTTTTTAATCCCCTGTGAAACTATTTTAGGTAAAAGAGAATATGCAACTGAGATTACAGATTTAAAATTATAATGGTTATAATAAAATAATATATCAAAATTTATTGGGTGCATTTAAATGTTTTCAAGAAAAAAATCAGATCAATAAACACTTTGAATAAATGAAGAATTGAAATATATACATTAAATATCCTGGTCAAAAAACAAAAACTGAAAAAGAACAAAAAAATGAACCCAAATATAGCATAAATAAATAATAAAGATAAAATTGGAATATAATCAGGGAATGGAGGAACAATAGATACATTCAATAAAGTTATAGTTGATATACAAAATTTTAAACCACCAGCTAACTTGAAGAAAAAACAGACAGTACAAATATATAATAATAAATGAGAGGAAAAAATTAATTTATGCAAAAAACAAGATAGTTTTCTTTGAAGAACTTTACGTAAATCAATATAAAAACAGAGATTAAAAAATTTCTTAGGAAAATAAGAAAATAATTTTTTAGGGAAATTTTTATTAGAAATAGAAACTTGAACAATTTTTTAAGGAAATTCTGCAAGAGCCTTCAAGTTTTAATTAGTCCCACTCTATAAATTGTTCCACTATTTGGAAATGAAGTAAAACTTTCTAATTCCTCTTAAAAGCATGGGTAGCAAGGATATTTCTGTATGTAAATAAAAGTATTTCCTGGTTCTGTTTGCAGAAATCCTAGAAGCAAAACAACTCCAGTAGCAATAGGTATACCTTGTACTCAGATCTTGACTTCTAAATGCCATTTTTCAGTAAAAGGAACCAGAGAAGTATGAAGAAATGGCTTATTCAGGGCATGATTGTTACTAGAATAGGTTGGGTTGCAAAAAAGTAAGGAAGTACTAAAGGAATTAGGAGACATGCTGGAAGGACATGAGCCATTCTGAAGGAGTTCTCAATGGCTAAGTATGAAAGAGTTTAAACAGTTAAAAAGCAAAAGAAAACAGTGATGGTAATGCATTAAAACTTAAATATAAAATAATTATCCATGAGTCCATATTTATATTTAAAAAAATGAACTGATAGATGATGGACAGATAGGTAGATATATAGATAGGTAGAAGAGAGGTAGATTAATTGACTGGTGATCAATAGGTAGATGGATAGATAGATGATAAACAGGAAAGAAGGCAGTTCTTCCTTATACTACATCAAATTAATATATGTAGATGGAATGAAGAAAATAATCATCATCTGACAAACACCTAAATAATAAATGTTTCAGGTTGTAATTATGAGTGGATGCTAAAGTTAGTGAGAAAAAGAAAAGATCAAAAACAGGATATCTGTCTACCCAATATATATATCCCCCCAAATAATTTAAGTTACAAAGAAAAAAATAAAAACTCTGCAGTGAAGAAGCCTAATCCACTTTAACCAAATGAGAAAAGTTATCATTCTCAGTGATGATACATGATATGAACTAACAACATCACTTCTTGGGTATTCTTGCCAAAAATGCACAAGCTGAAATTACGCAGACAATTAAGACAAATCCAAACTGAGGGATATTTTAGGAAATGATTGATTAGTATCTTAAAAGAGTGAACATCATGTAAGACAGAGAAGACTGAGAAACTGTCCTAAATTGCAGAAAATTAAAAAGACATAACAATTGCTGTGTGAAATACTGGATTATCTCGAGAATCAAAAATAAGAGGGTAGAGGAAAAGGACATAATTGGAACAATTGGTAATGTCTGAAAAAGGTAAAAATATTCAGAATAAGTTCTCAAATGATTCTAGGAACACATTTTATTATCATTAATATAAACCAATTTTTTTCATGACAAACCTCTTGATAAGTAAAGCAATGGCTAAAAAATTTCACCTAAGAATGTGCAGTAATTTTCTTCAAGTGTCAAATAACAAAATTCACCATAGGAATGACATACTCTTTTGCAAAATATTCGACATCATTATAGGTAGTAATGAATGCAATTTTTATAATGTCAACCATCTCTGCCCTTATTATATAGCCTGAGATAAAGGTTATTTCTCATCTAATCAACCTCTGTTAATGTTGTTTTGAGAATCAAAGGTTGAGTAGTAAGTAAACTCTTCAATATTGAATACTACAGGTAAGTTATATGCTCTCAGCAGCAGGTGGCATGTGGTAGAGTTTGGAAATTCTCATAGGGGAACAGGAAAGTAAGAATGACGAAAGGAGTGGTGGTAAGAAAAATAGAACAAAAGGACAAGATTCAGAGAAACTGCATGCACAGTTTGTAATGAAGGAATTTCTTCAATCTGGTTGTTGAGACAAGAAATGATATTGATAAGAATGAAAGGTTTCTGTACTATTCAGTATTCATGAGTTGATGTGAGTGGACTGTAGCTGAATTGTTACTCCAGGTGATAGGAACTCGCCATACTTACATGCCCGGGTAGGAAGAGACCACAGTACCTCTGCTATGTCTAAAGACAATCCCAGATAGCACAAGTACTTCTTTTAATTATTTGGAGACATTTTTTTTTCAATGGGTGAACAAATTTTCAAAAGTGACAGCAAGTGATAGAAAAAATAAATAAAAAGACACATATGGCTTAGGCAAACTATTTTCTAAAACTAGAACGTAAGGGAAAATCAAGCAGGCTGATATTAGGATTAGGAAATGCTGGATGAGTTATTGTTTAAAGCTAAAAGGGAAGAAATTAGCCATGATAGACATCTAGGAAACAAAACAAGAAAATCACCAAAGATAAAATTCATAATGCCTCAATGTTGAGTGGACATTTGAAAAATGTCAAAATAGTAATTATTAAAGTTACCTTAGAAAACACTTAAATTGTCAATTGTTACATGGTATCCTGGTTGCAAGGGTTGCTATGACAAAAACTATGCAGTGATTTGGCTCATCCAACAATAATTTATTGTCTCATGTTTTTGAACACTAGAAATTCAAAACCAAGTTCTCCACAAGTCATGTGCTCTCCTGGAGTCTGTGGCATTCTGCTTTTATCTTTCTGGCATTCTTGGGTTTCTTTAACTTGTATCTCTGTCTCTGTCCCTGTCACATGGTGGTCAGGCTTATTTTCTGGCTTCTGCTTCCTGTCTTTTACTGACTTCTGGCTTCTTCTACTGACTGCATCCAAATTCCTCTACTCATAATGTACCAGGATAGAGGTCCACCTGGTTGAATTTGGTCTCATCTAAATAGTATCTCTGAAGATTCTACCACAAAGGACAACATACTTTAATAATAACATCTTCAAAGGCTCTATGTAAAACTCCATGTATAAGAACATGGATTAAGACTTGAACCTATTTTAAGGAGGAAAAATTCAACCCCCAACAGTCCAGAATAAGGATTTTTACACTGGTCATCTTTTCCCTGTATTCTCCAAAAATAATAATAATAATAATAATAATAATTAAAAAAAATAATCTAACATCCTATTATAGAAAAAAGCTAATTATTCAAAAAATTTTTTCAAATTAAAATGACTCCACTATCTGTATTTGTGGTTTTATAGCTTAAAATCTATATGGAATAATACATGGAAGTCAACAAATAAGGGCATGATTTACTCATGTTCAGGTACTCCAGCACTATGACTATAACAATTCTTTAACAACAAATACAAAAATCTTCATCCTACCCAGAGTAATCTTATGATCTCCCACAAGGGAGAAGTTAGGAGTGGGTAGGGGATTTCACTTTCCCATCACTTTATGTTACAAATTCTAACTGGTTTTATTTACAACTCACTGTTTTATCTCCTGAAGTTCCTATCCTTTTCCACCTGATTTCTAAAAAATGTGACAAGACACCTTTCTCCTTTATTCCCCAAAGAACTATTAACATATAGTCATTGTGAACTATGCATTTTCTCACAGCTTTATGGATAGTGGAGGATGATGACAGCACACTTGGCACTAGACACATATTCAGGGTGAAATGTGGTTTCTAAATGCTCAATGACCATTTGCTACATAGGGCCTCTCATTATTGACCACATGTGTCTTTTGGTCCTGGTCAGATGATATATCACTGGTCTCTTTTCTCTCCTATCTACAGATTCTCCTAAATACAAGCACCATCAAACATTTCAAATTCATTTTACCTTGTTATTCAGGAAAACTTGATTTTCTGTTTGAGACAATCATTTCTAAACTATGCTAAATCTACAAACCTACTCTTTGCAACAAAAGGAAGCATAAAAAAATGGCAGAACTCCTGAGAGAAAGAAATAAATTCTCCTGGTATAAAGTATAGTCTACTTTCCCAAATAGAAAAAATATTTCGTGTCTACTGAAATAAGAAATAATTAAGTAAAATAGCAGCAATGCATTTGACAAGTAACAATAGATTTAATTCAGGACACTAAAGCTTATTTAAGGATATTTTATTGAGAAGCTGGGTGACTTTAAATTAATCATTAATATTTCTGAGATTCACTTTTCTATCCAGCAACAAACATATAACAACCATCTACTAAAGATGTTTTTGTGTGTAAATAAAATAAAAATCCTTTGCAAAATAAGCCTAGTGCATCATGTGTACATCAGTGGTTATTATTCTTGATCATCTCTATGGAACTTTCATTCTCTGTGAAACACTGGCATTTGAAGGAAACATACTCCTGCAAGTGGAGGGAGGAAAACTGGGAGTGGTGACATATCCTTTGATTCATGCTTCCAAGGCCACATTCCAACTGTCACATGAGGGAAGTCACCATAGTGTTTCTTCATCCAATCACTGCAGAAACATTCATCTTATTATCAGTCAAGAAACAAGTATGTTCAACCCCCCCATGGACAAAAAAAAGTATAAAAAATTCCTTCTTTAAATAATTCTCAACAAACAAAAAAAGGGAGGAGAAGAAATTGTACAGATGATGAAGAACAGAACACCTACTCTAACAAAGTGGAAATAAATTATTGAACAAAAGCTCAAACTTTCTTCAGCATGCAAACAAAGAAGTAAGATAAGAAAGCAGGTGACAAGTGTATTGCAAATAATCACATTAAATGTCCCTGTCTTGAAACTTCCTGCAAAAGAGATCCCACTTCTAATGAAAACTTTCTTCTATGAAGATTTTTCTCATGGCAAGTTTAACATCTTTGTTCATTAAACTGTAGATTAAGGGGTTCATCATGGTAACCACATTGGTGTAAAAGACAATAGTTTTTTTCCCCACATTCACAGACTCGACAGTAGATGGTTGTAGATATACAAATGCATGTGATCTGAAGAACAGAGAAACAGCCATAATGTGGGAACTGCAGGATCTGAAGACTTTGGATCTGCTCTTAGGGGAATTGATGTGTAAGATGCTGCAGAGAAACCACAAGAGACAAAGATAATGAGACTGGTCATGATGATATTGGCACCTCCCACAATGAATTGCACCAGCTCAAAAATAAAAGTACTTGTGCAGGAGAGCTGGAGCACAGGGAGTATGTCACAGAAATAATGGTTGATGGTATTGGCATCACAGAAGGCCAGTCTCTACATGCATCCAGTGTGGGCCACAGTACCGGAAAATACAATCAAGTATGAACCAAAGATAAGGCTAGAGCACACTTTAGGTGGCATGGCAATGATATACAAAGGTGGATTACAGATGGCCATGTAGCAAATGTAGGCCATGGAAGTCAGAACATAAAACTCAGAGATGACAGAAAAGCAGAAGAAATAAACCTGAGTCATGCACCCCTAGTAGGAGATAATATTCTTCTTTGATAAAAAGTTAATCAGTATTTTGGGTGTAAAAAACAGAGGAATAACAGAGGTCCATGAATGACAAGTTAAAGAGGAAAAAGTACATGGGGGTGTGAAGGTGGGAATTCAGTACAATTTGAGTAATCAAACCCAGGTTTCCCTGCACAGTGATAATATACATCACTAGAGACAACAAAAAACTGAGTGATCAGAGATCTGTGTGATCTGTTAAACCCACCAGAATGAATTCAGTCATGAAAGGAAAATTTCCAGGAACAATTCTTCTCTGTGGCATCTGTGAGGACAGGAGAAAAGACTTGCATTAGAGGGCAACCCAGATCTTCCCATAAAATCTCTGTTCACAGTAACAGGCTCTAGAGTGGGAATGTCTGAGACTAGCCCAACATGGACCAAAAGAATCTTCCTTGTCACCTGCTAAAAAGTGACACAGATTTCCAAGTATCATAGTCCTTAAATCTTGACATAGAACAAAATACCTACAACTTATTCCATGGATTGGAGGTGAGGGCTGCCATATGAAAACATGACTACTGGAAAAACCAAGGGAGAAGAGGGAGGAAAGATGGACCAGGACAAAGTCCGTCTCTCTCATCTCATCTCTATTCACTGAGCCCTCCTCTCAGCAGTAGAACTGGAGGAAGAGGCCCTGGCTATCTGGAGCTGACCTCTCACGCTGCTTAGACACTATTATGTGAACATTGTTTCAAGATCAAAACTGAGGGACCGGAGTCTGGGAGAAGTCCAGTAGCTGCCCCAAGTCACAAAGTAAAAATTATACAGGGGAGAATTAAAAAAAATTATATTGGGAGAAATGAGAGTTGCCACCATGGAGAGGGAACCTAAATAGTGAAATATGGGAATGTTGAGGGCCCTGTATCTCTGAACATTCTCTGCTACCCTTCAAAGAGATTCTTCCATCTGACTCACTTGTGTATCAGGACTGCACAACATGGGGTAAGAGCAGCATTTCTTTTTCTGTACTTCAACTCCAAATAAGGAAGATATGTACAGATAAAATTCCGAAATGCACCCTCTTTAATCCTGAAAAACTCTGAACTTCCTGATTTCTCTTTTTTACCCCGTGTACCTAAAGGGGCAATTTCAAACTTGAGATTTTGGCTCCTTTGATTCTGAGAGGATGCAGACTAGAAGTATTTTCCAATACACCCTGGAAATCATTTGGAGCTACAGATAACTACTTATTTTATCTATGAACCCTTTCCACCACCAGAGAAAATTGAACATTCTTTAGCAAAAATGTAGAAGACTTAATGTTGGTTTAATGATATAACACATTTGGTTATAAACAGGTTTGAAGCTTGCACAGTCTCTTCTCAGGATATAGATTGTGTGTGTAATACAGAAATAAGGGGACCTTATTTAGGCCCTAAAGGATGGCATCTCTTCAGTTCTTTAGCAATGCAAATTTTCCTTCAGTTTTCACTTCAGGCCTGGGATTGTTCATCTCCCAGTGCAGAGGTAAATTGGAACTCCCAACCCCCTACCATCTTTATCCTGAAGGAAATTCTGTCTGTGTTTTATTTCATTTTTTCATTCCATATCCAAAGGACTATTTCCAAGTAGGTTCTGCTTGCAGGCTTCTTTATTCTTTATTAGAAA